>NDXB01009380.1:99339-139910 GCA_002631895.1 Agapornis roseicollis
TTTTTTTTTTTTTTTTTTATATCGAGGCTATTCTCTTTCAAGCTTTATTGTAGGGAAACTGACTTCTGGATCTCTAAAGAGGCATTTCAAGACTTTAAAGACTGTTTTAGAAAGGATTCTTCTCACAGGCATTTGAACTTCCTCATGGATACTCTTGAGAGCCATAACAAAGATGTTAATAAATAGCTGTAAGATATGCTGTTCTTCAGACGCTTTGCATGGGCATATCCAGTTCAACTTTGGAAGTTACAAATCAGCCACCTTTGCTTTCACCATAGTAAAGGAACTGGGGTAGCTTATTTGGGAATCTATCATTTGCTGGTATATTTGATATAGTCGTTTCTTTTGAATTGCCTTCTAGGTGTTGCAGCCAACTAGAGTACTGAAAATTGGCAATTCCATACCTTTAATCTGTGGCAGAACAAAGACGCTAATATCTGTTGCTTGTCTGTAAGGAAATTAAATATTTCTGCAGGAAAGTTGTCATCAAGGCTGATTTAAATTTTAGCTACACCGTTTTCTTACTTATGATTCAGTTCAAGATCTTTCTTGGAGCCACTTAATATCCCTTTTACGGAAACATCAAACTCATCTTAGTATGAATTTTTTGTTTCAATCACTATGCAATCACTGTGCTATTAGCCTGTGCTTGGTCCCTTCGGGAGTGTCCTGCATCTTGTGGATTATCCTTTAAGTATTATTTTAAGAGGGGCTAAAAAATAGAAATAAAAGGTGTGTTTTCTCCTGGGTAGATACATGCCCAGTTGGTCTCTCCGGTCCTAACAGTGTCTGCCTTGAAAGGTGAAAACATCAAAGACATCTTTTTAATAATGAGAGATACAATCTCTTGAGTAGATATACTCAGGGTAGAATCCTGTGGAGTTTGTCTGTGGTCTTAAGTGCTTGGTTTCTGTTCAGTTTCCCATTGCCTTGATGAGTTTGTAAACTTCTAGCTTTACTTAGGCTATTTAGAGACATTTTTGGTTGTTTGCTGAACAGTAGAGAGAGAGTAGTTCTTTTGAAAGCTCATCAAGCCATAAGGACCAGGGTTACACTTGCAGAGCTTCCCTGTGAAAGTGCAGCTAGCAATACAGGATCTGTTTAATTCTTGTAACCAAGGTAACCTTTTTGAAATGGTGCTGGAGAGGCACAAAGTTGTTTCCCTTTCAGTAGTCCTGCTCCGTTTGACTGGTGAACATGTTTTGGGAGAATAGACGTTACAGTAGCTGTCGTGACAGCTGCTGTATTAATTTTGGAAGCAGGGATTGGGATGCAGTAACTCAAGTTACAATATTTAATGTAATACTTTACGCCCTGCCCACCTCTTTTCTGTTTTCTTCCAGACACTGCTCTTACAAGACCCTGCCTTGGCAGGAGCACATACTTTGTCTAAGTCTAGTCAGTGGTCAAAGAGCGCTGATCTGATAGCTATTGCTGTTGAACACTGGAGAACAGTGAGGACTGGATGCATGTTTTGAGATTTGAATGCTCATTCTGTTTGAAACCTTCAATTTAGGATTATATTCTTGGCAGTAATTTTTTTTCACTTCAGGATAGGGTTTGGTTTGCAACTCTAGACATGCAGAATGTTTACTTCAGCATCTCAGTATGTTATTTCATCAGCAATATCTGTTTCATTCTAGGTCAGATCTGTTCTTTATTCATATTTTTCTATTTGACATCCATATGATGCTAAAGAATGAGCTCCCGCACCTGGGAAATCCAAGAAAATTGAGTGAGAAGTTTCTTCTAGAGTAAATATTTCTTATGGCAAGGCCACTACTGAGACTTAAATTATTGTTTATTTTTAGCTTTAAAATACTTGGGGGTTTTATTCACCTTCACTTCTTCATCTTCAGTCAGTTCTGCTGTTTTTCCTTGTGCTGGTTCTGGCAAATGCATTTTTAAAGGAAGTCATCTTGCCTACTCATCTAAATGGTTTTAATGAAATCCTTTATTTTTATTGACAAGTATTGTGATACATACGGGTTGTACTGGTGCTTTGCCTCTGGCATCTTGACCACAAGTCTGTCTTCAAATATGAACTATTCCTTTTCCATTTAACTTTATCAAATTGTTATTTTTGTTTTCCAAAGGGTTGACCAAGACCTTTAGCTTCTGTTTTTATTTTCAGCTAGTCTTGGATAATAATCCTTTATGTCAGCATGTATGTGCCCTGAAGTGAAGGGAAGCTAGCAGTTTAGCTTTATGGAAGCTATCAGTTACTTTAATAATTTTCTTTATTTCTTAAGGACTGCGGTAACATAGAAATCCATGTAAACCTAAGGCTCAGTCTGAAAAAGAAAACACTCATACAAAAAAAAACCCCAACCAGCCAGCCAACCCTGAAAATACCCAACTCCAAAATCACCCCAAAAGAGGAAGTTTGGTTTCTTTATCTTTTCAGAGAGCGCTGATGCTACCTGTTATGTTCCAAAACTGTTAAATGGCTTTTTGAGCTTTAAGCTGACATGTTGGACAAATCCCCTGCTGACATAACTATGCTATTGTAGAATAATGGAATCAAATCTTTAATTCTTCAAATGCTTTCCTTAGAGTTATTCTAGTAGTAACTCTATTTTAGTGGATTACTTTTTAAAAAATACTGTGGAATCAGGGTTCAACTTAAATACTTCATTTCTGGCTTTCAAATAACCAAATTTGAGTACAGCTTGAAAAGTCTGTCTTCAAACCTGTGCATGCCAATGAATAGGATTAAGTGAAACATGAGGAGAAAATGGCCAAACATACTGAAATGACCAGTGCAATTTGGGTTATGATTATGCTTGCAAAATACAAGGTATGTTTATAGGTATGACACTGCTTGTCTTCAAGGTCTTTTTGTAAGACTGTAAATATGTATCTGAAACACTTCAGAACTCCATTTATTTTAAACAAACAGAAAGAAAAGGCAAATGAAACAAAATTTTTACATGTTTAGCTGAATTTTCTGTGGTAGTTAAACCCAGAAAGTGCAATGGGCTAGATAAAATTAGTGAAGAAAAAGAAGTAAGAAATGTTCCAGAATTATTTACTGCATCAAGAATCTGAGAATCTTCCATAATATTTGCCAGTTCACTTCTAAACCTAGAAATACCTTTCATGTCACCTGTTCTCAGAGAATTGTATGTAATTCGTTTACATATTTAATATGAACTTTCTTCCAGTATTCAAAAGCAGCAAATAATTCCAAAGAATTGGAAGACTGTGAGCAAGCTAACAAACTGGGAGCAGTTAACAGTACCTTAAGGTATGCTGTGATTAACAACAACAGTACAAAAATTGTAACAAAAGAGCATTTCATTTTGTCTGTCTTGGTTTTGCAATGTGCTAGTTTTTGTTCTTCATTCTTTCCATAACTCATTAGAAAGTAAATGCGAAATAATGCAAGAACATCTGAAGGTGTTATGTGATAAGCAGACTTCTTTTAAGTACACTTTGATACTGTTTGCAAAAGGTGAAAAAGGTATCTCACAGCATCAAGACTCAGAGGAAACTTGCAAATAACCCTACTTTTTTTTCTACTTTTTACCAGTATCAGTCTTCGTTCTTGATGACTGTGCTGGATTAAGGGGTTCTGTCCTGGTCTGTCCCTCTGTTACACTGATGTGCCTGTTTGTGGTCATTTCAGTGAACCAGGTCAGGGAGCTTGTTGAGTTACTGTGTTGTTGGCCAAGTTATTTTTAGCTTGGATCAGTTCCCTGATCTTACTTGTTGCATGGCACTGTCAAGGTTGGGTGGGAGGAATTCTGCAGGATGGTGTTGCCCCTGAGTAGGAAAGTGTGTGGAACAGCACTTAGGAAAACTTGCATTCTTCTAGATTCCCCACCTTTCAAAAGTAGAAATAGAAAAATCAATTCTTCACTGTTGATGAAGAGGCGTAGTGCCTTTGGCCACAGATTTCAGCAGTTCTACCTGATAGAAATGTTGAACACTCCATCCTCTGTTGTCTGACAAAATGGGATTGCTATGAAAGAGCTGCTTCTGCCTGGTTTGTGATGTTATAAACCAAACTGGGTAGAGCCCTTACCAAGGTTATTTTAGGAGAAGTAAGAAGCTATTAAATTTCCTCCACTCCTGTAGGGCGAAAGAATATGAGACTAAGTACACATACAAAGAGCTAAAGAGAAGGTCTTTTGTGAGAGTAAGATAGACAATTAAAGCTGGGAGAGGATCCTGCAAGTGCAGGAAGAATTTGTGCAAACCTCCATGTTCTCTGCCTAGCAGTGCATCATCCTCATGGTTTTGGATTAATTTTTTTTATCAGCTGTATTACTTGTGATTATCAAATCTTGCCTGCTGGTAATGACTGGAGGAATTCCTCACTTGATGCCAAGTATGAGTGTCCTGGTGTGATTTGGCAGAAGGTTGGAAATGTATTGTGTTGTAGAATTGCCCACGTTTGTAGAACTGAGCTAGTATTAATTTGATCAAACAGAATAGGTTGTTTTCATTATTTCAAAGTACTTCACTGCGCCCTGGAGCAAAATTCCCAATCTTAACTTTGCTTACATTTTGCTGTCAGTAGTGTGGCATCAGTACTTCTGTGCCACATAGAAGAAAGCATTCAGCTTTTGCGCTGTTTGTATTTCATAGCATGGGGACTTCAAAGTACTTGTCTCTGGTACAGTACACCTTTGAAAATGGAATACCATTATTATTTAAAAGGCTTAAGGATAAAGCATATTCATAGCATAATTTAGCTTAGAAGGGGCTTTTAGACATCCAGTCTCCCACTAAAAAGCAAGGCTAACTATTGTAGATCTCATTGAAAGTACAGGTTATGAAAATGTGATTATTCCTCCTCTCTCCCCTGCCCTAAGTGACAGCTGCTAAAGGGAGTATTTTGAAGTGTTAAAAATGTATGTTATGGAAGTATTTTACCAAGCTCCTTCTGAAGGAAGTCGCTGCTGCAGCACAGTTTGTTCAGATAATGATGGTAAAATCTTTCTTGCTGTCTTAACATGAAGATGACTTTTTAAAGTGTTGCAGTTGGTGGCTGCTTGGATCTCTGCAACTGATGATCAGTAACTCCATGTATTGTTGAGTCTCAGATACAGTAATTCAGAATGCAGTTTCAAGTTAACTGCTGTACGTGGATTGTGTTTCTTTCACTAGGTCTTATTGATGTTGTTTATTTAAAAGTTTAAACTCAAATGTATTTTTTTCCCCGCAGTAACCAAAGTAAGGAGGCTTTCATTGACTGGGCAAGATACGATGATTCACAGGATCATTTTTGTGAACTTGATGGTAAAAACGTTTAAGCTTTCTCACAATGCGTGTTTTATTTGCTGTCGTTTGAAAAACACAAAACATTCCAGTTTCTCTGCAAGTAACTGTTCTAAAAAGTTTTAATTTTGTGCTAAATGTAAATGTGACCGTTCATATTGTCTTACATGCAAAATACACAATTTTTTTATAAGGAGCATTCGGTAGTCTCCATTCACTGTTGCCTCCTCTTGGTATAGTGAGCAGGAGACTGATGGAAATAAAAAAGAAGATAAATGGGAGGGGTTAGCATCTCATTTTTAAAAATCTTCTCACAAAAGAAATTGCATCTGGCACAAATACAATACAAATTTCTTGCAGCTGATTGTTTCTTGCTACTGTATTATTTTTGTTGCTCTTCCATCTATGCTTAGACTGTTTGTTCCTCCTTCAGCCTTGCTATGTTTCCAAATGATCTCTGCACTAAATTCACCTGTTATCTGGAAGATCTTCCTTACTATTAAAACATTAGGATCCTAGATTGTGTCTTCCCTCTGCTTGCGTATGTAAATCTTTTTATTTGCTTGTAATGTTCAAAGCTCAAAGGAGTGTTTTTCAGAAAAACATGAGAATTGCCAGGCTCAGGAATGACTGGTAAAGGCCTTTCTAATAAATACCTTAAAAAGCTTACTATGCTAGGAAGACTTGGAGCATAATAGAAAGTGTTTTAATGTACCTTTAGGCTAATGTTTGGAGTCACCTGAGAAAGTAGCAGCTGTGGTGGACTTTCCAGCTGCAGTTCTCTTTTAGCACTTCTGCTGTGTCTGATCTGTGAAAGTCTTCTGTATAAGCTGTGTCTGTAATAAGCAGTTCGTGAGCGTTATTGTGGATCTGAACTATTATGTGCAATAAGCTGCAGTTCTCTCCACTGTCTTCAAGCTGCCTGCTGACATTTTCAAGAGGACTCAGTTGAGAAAGGTATAGTTTAGGAGCATTTATATTAGAAGTAATACTAACTTAAGTGGTTCCCAATTATAACTCCATCTCTCCTTACGTCATGCTGTGCTGAAGTGGGGTGTACTGCCCTCACATGTGTTTTTCACATGCATTTTTTCTCATGTCAAGCTGATTCAGCTTATTTGAATAATAGGAAAATAAGTTGCCCTCTCTCTTGTATCTCCTGGATTGTTGTGATGAATTGGCTTATCTGGTCAGTTTGTGAGCTGGAGCAGGGAGCCATGAGGGAGGATAACTACTGGAAGTGACAGGAGGAGGTGGAAACCCTTTTCTTCTCCTCTTGTCTCTTTCTGATGGTGAGACAGCTCTTAATTCACTCAACTGTAGCACAAGACAATAGAATCAGTTTTACTTTTTACTTTAAGCTTTTTGTTTGGCTTAATGATAAACTAGATAAGGGAATTGATCTAGCTGAAAAAAAACTTCATAGCCCAGGTCAGCTTTCCATCTTTCTGTTGCAGTGCCCCACAGACTCTCTTTTATATGGGTAATGAGAAGAAAAAGTGGAGACCTGAGGTGACCGGGAAGTGTAGGAACTACCTAGATCAGGCATGCTGTCAAAGAAGTGAAGCTGTAATTTGGCATTGTCTCATCCAGCACTCACTGTCTTGTGTGTCTTTTGTGTCTGTCTCTTTTCTTTGTTCTTGCTGTTATTGCTGAAGCAAGGCTTAACTGCTCATGCAGAATCATCTCTTCTTTTTAGAGCAGTTTCCACTCTCTGGTGTTTTTTGACATCTGAGGAAATACGCAGTGGCAGTGCTTGGCCTATTCCTATGAATAAGTCTCTGGACTACTGGCTTGTATATGGGGGATTTTTAAGCATGAATTGCTCTTGACCTAGAATTTCAAAGAGGAGGGAATTCTTCCTGCTTTTTACTAGTCATAGCTCAGAACTTAAGTTTCCATTCATATAGAGGTTTTAAGCAGAGAGAGTACTATTTAACCAATTTAACAATTTTCTTTGGATATCTTGCTTGAATTTGTAGTGAACTTCAGAGATGAAATGCACTGAAATAACGTGTCTCTTGCCATAACCAATAGAGCATTCTGCAATATGCTGAAAGTTTCTTCATTTAAGCAATGTGATCCAGATTCTCTGCCAGTATACAAAGGTTGGGGGGGGGAGGGAAGTGATTTAGCTAATAAATATATAATACATACCCACTACAAGATGCACTTCTTCACCTTTGTTTTATTAAGCAGCCCTTTTAGCAGTATACCTGTGGGAGCTCCATTATTCCTATGGACAACGCTGATATGATCAATGTGATCAAGCGAATGCCATTTTATTAGGCAAAGTGTTAACCTTACATAGAGATTCTTAGCACAGCTATATTGATTTGGCAAGTGTTGATTGGACACCTCAAACCTTAACAATGCCATGATTGGATAACACTATCCTGGGAACTCGACCTTCAGAATAGTCAGGCTATTGTGAGTTATTGCTTCTCAGTTCCTTTTCTCTTCTGCTTACTCCAACAACCTTGCAGCTGGTGTTTATACATTTCCTTATCCACGGCCTTCAGTTTATCTCAACTGCTCTCATGTAAGCCTTGCAGAGACACCATCCTCCAGCACCAAGGCCTCTGGATTGCTCACCAGGTGTCCGCTGTCACGCAGCCTGTCCACAGTTACACTCTTTTTATTCTGGTTTAATAGGCCTAGTATCTTGATTATCAGCTTTACACACTGTTTCATTTATCTAANACCATCCTCCAGCACCAAGGCCTCTGGATTGCTCACCGGGTGTCCACTGTCACGCAGCCTGCCCACATATACTCACTTCAAAAAAGCAACCCCTCCAATGAAATCCTGTGAGGCAAATAAACCCTGAATTTGAAGCCCATTTAAAACAAAATACTGTTTATATCTTAGCATAGGGTGAGAGAACATATTACATGACAAGTGTGTATAGCGGAGTTGAAGAAGCCATATGGGTATTCAGAAACTGTAGAAATTATGGCCACATAAGAGACTTTGGAATAAATTCTATACTTCTGAGCTTTCTTTTTGTTGTGGATATTGCTGTATTTTTATGTACAATGCATCTACAGTCCAGCCAGAAGACAGAATAGTATTATATAAGACCTCTTATTTATATTAAAATCCATGACTGTTTTTTAAGTTAAAGTCTTTTTTAACTGTTGACTTAGAATATGTAACAAAAGGTTTCCTGTTTAGATGAGAGATCTCCAGATGCACAGTATGTGGATTTGCTTCTGAATCCAGAACGTTACACTGGATACAAGGGGCCCTCTGCTTGGAGAGTGTGGAACAGCATCTACGAAGAAAACTGCTTCAAGTAATTGGGAGGGAGGGGAAGCATGTCTTTTATATTTGCACTTCAGTTTAGCTTAAAACTGATTTTTATGTTTTCTGTCTTATTTTTTAGGCCTCGATCTGTTTACCGTCCTTTAAATCCACTGGCGCCTAGTAGGGGTAGGTGTTGCCCATTTTATTTTCTAATGCATTTCTTTTAATATAGTGACTTTCACAATAAAAGTAGTACAAATAGTAATGTTCAGTCTGTAAATGTGCTTTCTGCTTTTTTAATTTCCTCTGTAGCAGTTGCTGTTCGTCTCCAAATACTTAGACAAAGGTTTGTGAGACTTGATGACATACATGCTTAACATTATTGCATAGGAATAGGCCTATTAATGTCAGGGGAGCTAATGTGAAAACTAAAATACATCTCAAACTGTTTAGTAAGTGTCACAGTAATTTACCAATGTGGATGGGAAGGAGTTAAAGTTCAATAAAAAAATCAGCATTCTGTATTCTTCCCTTGGCTGAGTGGGGGTTGTTGCTTGGTTGGCTTTTTTTCTAGAGCATTATCACTTTAGCTCATAGTCATTGTGGTATAACGTAGCTTTAGTGTTTTCATCCATAATATTTAGTATATTACAAATGTACAAATAATTGCATTATTGGAGAAAGAGCAGATACTTAGGAAGGCTCAGTGATCTGCAAGAATGGGTAAAAAAAAGTGTGCCAGTGACTTGGGGTTCAAGTGTTTAAATTTAAATGGGAAACTATAACCTGGTGTTGCTAATGAATCCACTTTCTCCATCTGTGTGTCTCATTTACCTTAAAAATTAACTATTAGCCAGTAGATTGAGTTAGAAAACATCACCACACATTAGAAAATCAAGATAGCTTGTAGTAGTGATAACTTTTAAGATCGTATATTGCCAGTGTACACAAATAAAAAGAAGTTCAAGAGCACTTTAACTCGGGTCAGAATTTAAGAAAGGAACATTGGTAATACTGTTGAATAATACGAAGAAGATGACTTCCTAATCATCTTTCTGAAGGTAAAACATAGCTTTCAAGAATATGCAAATAAGCTGCTACTAAGATTTCAAATTCTTAGTGACTTTCATTACTATTATTTGTTTAATCTCAGGTGGTGTTGAGCAGGTAGAAGATGGAAAGTAGCCTACTTTTTGTAGATTAAATAAGGTTTCTTGCGTTTATTGTTTTCTCAGTGTTTGTAGTAAAGTCTGTGTTTCATTACTGCTTTGCTGTGGAAATAATCTTTTAATGCTTATGGATTTTTAAATCTTGTTCTGTTTTGTTTCTTTTTATCTTCCCCCTAAGGAGGAGATGATGGTAAGTCACCTTGTTTTGCTTGACTTGCAGAAATGAAGTAAACATGAAAGAGTTTTGGATATCTGATTTATTTGCTTTATTGCTGTTGCATTAAGGGGCAGGAAAGCTGTGATTTTAGGCAGATGATTGATCAGAAAATGTTTTTATTGAGATAATTCTTTGATTTGGAGTGGGGGAACACATGGATAAGATCAGAATACAGTTCTGTTGTTGATTCTCGTAACAGAGTATGTGTTGTGATAGTGTTACTAGCAAGGTAACTGGAGATGCTTAGATTAGAGGATTCTTGGATCTCCTGCTGAGCCTGGTTGATACTGATGTCAGATTACTTAAAAGAAGAGGGACAGGTTTTTGTGTACTTTCTTGAATGTCCTTGATTTTGGAAAGGTGGAGAGAGAGTGGGGAGAAAATTTGGTGTGTCTGCAGTGCGACAGACTAAGATTTTTCAGTCAGCTGGAAGCTCTCAAACAAAGACCTAAGCCTGCAGGTGATCTTCAGAAAACAGTCAAAATAAAAGCTGTCAGATATAATTACACTTTTCCATCATGTCTTTCATCACTAGCACATCTAATCAGGCTTGTGCATCTATACACTTCTGAATGCCCGACCAGCAGCTTAGTTGTGCCCATGCTTGTATTTCTCCTATTCTGACCCCCACAGACTTTAACCTCAACGTTAAGCCACTTCAGTCCCTCTTCTCACTTTAATAGCTGAATTATTTAGCTTTATGTCCAGATGGCAGCTCATGTTAGTATACGTAGTAATTCAAAGCTACTGTGATGTTGAAAATGAATACTCTTCATTTAACCATATACCTTGTATTTGCAGGAGAATCTTTCTACACATGGCTAGAAGGTAAAAGCGCTTGGATGGGTTCATATAATGTTACATTCACTAGAAGAACCATTGTAGTAGGCTTTTTTTTTTAATCTTCCCAAATATTTTCCATAGTGTGGGATTTTTAATAAGTTTTGTAGAACTTCTGAGTGCCATTCAAAAAATACTTTTTTCTTGAGGGTCTTTGAAAATCTCAGTCACTCAGATGGTCTGCTCCTTTAAACCCTTCAGTGTTTCACCTTTTATAGAGAGGGAGTTCGCTCCAATACCAGCTACTTTGAATTTTCTGCTCATTTTAGGCATTTAAATGGGGACATTATTATTAATAACATTGCTAAGACCTTTTATTTAAAAACAGCTTTAAAAAAATAATCAAAGTTTTTGATGGTTCTGTTCCCAGTATATAAACCAACATGAGTATAACATGTGTTCAGAAGGCAAAGCAATTTGCTTTTTATTCATATTTAAATGCAAAACATTATTACAGTGGTAGCAATCAAAATCACATTTTGGAGTTATGTGGAAAAGTAAATGAGTTAAATGTATTTAATTTTAAACTTCATTCTGCCTCTCATAAGCGTTTTACTTTCGTAGTTGGAAATCTCTGACTGGTGCTGTTGTAGGAAAGCATACAAATTTATTTGCTATTTAATAAGCAGTGTTTGTAAATGAGGTCTTATCTCAGCCTCACAGATAGGCTTTACCATCAGCTGTTCCTTCTTCCATTTGTGGAGATTGGAGTGGCGGGGAACTCACCCAAACAGTCCTTTGAGAAAGGAACTCCTTAATTCCAAGTGTAATCTCTTGTCCCTGGGTCTAAGTGGTATTGTAATTTCCGCATTTAAATTCTGTTTTGGCCACCCAATGCCATTGCATGTCTGTTTCCACTGTACAAGTCAGTACCTATCAAAGTCATAGTTTGCAAGGTTTTGCTCTGTGTATTTAAATTTTCAGTGAATTTACGGTAGAACTGGGAAGAAGTAGTTTTGCTGTTTTCCAAAGCCAGAAGGTTTCCTGAGGCGTTTGATGTTTTTCTGTAAGGTTGATAATTCATTGGTAGGTTTAATTGTAATTAGGATGTGCCACAGTATAATTCTGGCCTCCAGAATGTTCGAATTCAAGGCTGTTTGAAATTTATTGCTCAAACCTTGTAAGCATCATACTTCTGTGTGGCAGTTTGACCACATGCTTATTTGACTGTATTTATTAGAATGCTAAAATACCAAGTAAGAAGTGTCAAACGTCATTCTTAGTACTGCTTCATATAAAAAAACAGGTAAATTTTTCCCATGATGCATATAAGGAATTATTAACAGTGCTTAAGTGCTGGAACTGCAACTCTTGAAATTTTAACACTGTGGACTTGCATTACTGAAATATCAAGGTATATTCATTTTAATACTTTAATTCCAGTATTTAATTTGCGGTCTGTTTTCCTGGATAGGTCTTTGCCTTGAAAAAAGAGTGTTTTATAAGCTTATCTCTGGACTTCATGCTAGCATCAACTTGCATCTGTGTGCAAATTATCTTCTTGAAGGTAATTTAAATCTATTTAAAATTACTGGGTTGAATTCTACAATATCTGTAATTTGTATTTGTTGTTTTCTGATTATTTTTTGACATGTAGTTGGTTGGGGGTTTTTTTGTTCTAAATATGTATCTTTTACTTCCCCCTCCCCTGTTGTTGTTTTTTTTCCCCCTCTGTATAGAAACGTGGGGGAAGCCTTGCTGGGGACCAAATGTGAAGGAGTTTACTCGCCGCTTTGACCCTGTTGAAACAAAAGGAGAAGGACCAAGGAGGCTCAAAAATTTGTATTTCCTGTATTTGATAGAGCTGCGTGCTTTGTCAAAGGTTGCACCATACTTCGAGCGTTCAGTTGTGGACCTTTACACTGGAAATGGCCATGAGGATGCTGAATCTAAAGCTCTCCTACTGGATATCTTCAGGGATACCAAGTAAGGGATAGGGTTTTTTTTTTTTTAATGAATTGTTTGAAATTCTCATTTATATTCAAAAGTGAGAACAGATGAGTCCTTGACAGGATAGGACAAGGAGGAGAGTGGAATGAAGAAATAACAGTAAGTAATGGGAGAACAAAAGGAATTTGTACATTGGACAGGAAGAGGTGAATAGTTCTGGTTTGAATATACCAGTCTTTAAAAAACAAAAAATTAAACAAAAATTCCCCTCCTCCCCCAAACCCCACACAACTCCCTACTGCTCTCTCTTTGTTGCTTTCTTTGATACTTCAGTATAAGAACAATACAGTGAGTAATCCAGCTTTTATCACAGACTTAACTTCTGGGGTTTTAGCCATCCCTTCTTTTTTCTGTTTAGTCTGTAAAGTTTTTTAGTCCAGTTCCTTCTTGCTAATTTTTGTGATTTGTAACATTCTGTGTGGTTTTATTACTGTCTCTGCTAATAATCTTGGTAGGTATTTGAGATGTGGTCAGACAACAATTGACTTGAAAGGTGAACATTTAAGATAGTTGCAATGTGTATTAGAAAGAAATCTTCATCAGTGGAAATGGAGTGAAAAAAAATTCTCAACAAAACCGTAAATAACATATTTCAAGTTACAGTGATTGAGCAGTAGAACTGATACCATTCAGTGAATTCTTAAGAGCTACTCTGTACAAACTAGAAACTCTGAAAGGTAGTGCACACTGATGGCATCAGCTGCGCACCAAGCTTGATGGAGCACAGTATGTCAGCATTGGGTGGGGTTTTTTTTTCATTTTGTCTTTATTAGGTCCTTCCATATGCACTTTGATGAAAAGTCCATGTTTGCTGGAGATAAAAAAGGAGCCAAGTCATTAAAGGTAAAGTTTGTTTTCTGTATCACATCCAAAATACCCATTTTGGAATTAAGTTGTATTGTTTTAGACAACATCTCTACCAACAAGAAGTGTACAGCTGAGAGGGGAAAAGGCTGGGGTAAAAACTTAGAAACATATCTGAGGCCTCTTAATTAATTTACATTATGATAAATAAAGTGTTGTCCTGAACCAAGCAGGCTGAAGTCTCCAGTTTTGTGCCTTGGGTCTGCCATTAGGACTGTGGTGAGGCAAATAAATTGAACTGGATTACCAGTTGATGAAATGGTGGGTTTTAAATATTAATCTGTTTCACATCAATATAGAATCATAGAATAGTTAGGGTTGGCAAGGACCTTAAGATCATCAAGTTCCAACCCCCTGCCATGGGCAGGGACACCTCACACTAAACCATGTCACCCAAGGCTCTGTCCAACCTGACTTTGAACACTGCTAGGGGTGGAGCATTCACAACTTCCCTGGGCAACCCATTCCAGTGCCTCACCACCCTCATAGTAAAGAACTTCTTCCTTATACCCAACCTGAACTTCCCCTGGTTAAACCCATTGCCCCTTGTCCTATCACTGCAGTCTCTGACAAAGAGTCCCTCTTCAGCATCCCTGTAGGTCCCTTTCCAATATTGGAAGGCTGTTATGAGATCTCCACACAGCCACAGTGATGTCTGCTTAAAAAACAGATGCCCTATGTAGTATAATAAAATGCAATATCATGTTACACTTAATATCAGAAAAGCATAGTTCCTAGACATGGGTACCTAATGTGAATGCTGTTACTACCTAGCAACTTACAGTGTTACCGTGGTATGCACTACAATTCCACAGTTGGAGTGTGGCTCAGTATAAAAAGTCTGGTTTAATACTTGTTAACTCTTTTAATACTTATCTCAGTAGTCGTATGGAATTTCATCAGCATTAGAGAGAATGCTATTAGAAGGGTGCCATCATCAACTCAGCTAGTGATTTTCTGACCTTAAATATTTAGTTGAAATCATCTTAATTAGTTCTGTGATGTGCTTGCTTTTGCTCTGACTGAAGCAGGAAAGCAACAAGCCACCATAGCTTCGGACAGAAAATGTCTTCTGTGAATTGTAACATGTTTTCCTGCCCCTGAGAAGGCTGTGTTGGTTCAAAAGGGATTTGAATAATGGAAGAAAAGTTGGGTAGGGACACAGATACAGGACTTACAGCTCAGAACACTTTGAGATAGTTTGTAGAAACTCAGTGTATTACCCTGAATGTTCTGTATTCTGGTTTTGTTTGGTTGGTTTTGGGGGGGTTGTTTGTTTTTGTGGAATTAACTGTTAGCAGTGTCTTGTAAACAAGGTTCTGGGTTTACGTGGGACTTGGTTAGGGCCTGACCACTGAAGTAGTGGGTTTTTTTAGTTTTAGTACTAGAGAATTGACACTGTCGTGGCACTAGATTAGTTAGCCTTGTGTTTTTTGTGAAGCTAAGAGGTACTTTAAGTTAACCTTTGTTTTGTTTTTTAACGGATAGGAAGAATTCAGGTTGCATTTCAAGAACATATCCCGCATAATGGATTGTGTTGGATGTGACAAATGCCGGCTGTGGGGCAAACTACAGGTATAGTTTATTGTATGGAGGGGGAGGTTAGAAGGTAAGCATTTGTTTCAGTCTGCCAGGATGCCCTTTACCTTAGCATTCAGACTTTCTGTACATGGTTGATATTTGATATCCTTACCTGTGTATTAAAAAAGGACATATCTTTAGTTCATTGTTAAAAACAGAGTTCAGAAAGAGGGTTGTTATGTTTAGCCAACAGCTGTTTAGTTTACTAAAAGCTATAGTTTGTATTCTCAGAAAAAAAAACAAACCAAAAAGTATTTAAACCAGGCGCTTCATGGCAAAGTTTTACTGGCAGTCAGTATCGTATCTGTATCTGTAGAATCACCTGTGGGAAGCCTTGCTGGAAATACAGCACTTGCTTACTTGTTAGAAAATTCAATGTGGGACTTAACTCTACAAACTGAGGCATAAGAAAAAGAAGCAGTTCGGATGTTCACGCTTAATGCAGAAGGCAGCAAATGAATGCAGGGGTGCATAGTAAAGCTGGAAGTTGCAAACCAGTATCAGTTTCTGGACACTTACTGTTTTCATTTTATTAATAACAAGATCTTAAACCTCAAGTATAATGTTAAGTCCAGGCTGAGAGAATAGTTGTTCCTGTGAGATTTCTACTGTACTATATATTCCTCTGTAGCATTAAGCTTATCAGAGTTCAGTTTTCAGAGAAGTTTATAACATCAGAAATTTGGTGGTCTCAGCTGAATTTCTGGAGTTTTGCTTACTCTGTCCTGGTGAACACTTCTGATCTGTTGTTTTTCCCTTCTCACACAAAATGGAATAGGACCAGGTTCCCTGACCTATACAGTTCTCTTGCAGCCAGCCTTAACCACTTTTTGTCAAAACCCAGTGTTTTTTTCTGTTGCCCAATTAAAAGGAAATAAGAATAGCTTCTGCTGTTCTATTTCTGTATAGAAAATAGGATTTGAAACTGAAACTGCAGTGTCTGCCCCTAGGACTGGAGGTGGAAAAAGCAGAAGAGTTGTGATACCTCATAATAAAATCTCGTGTGACTTTGAAGGGGAAGGGAAGAGATTAAGGGGTGATCTGATCCAGCAGCTCCTGCTGCAGCAGAGCATCTGTAAAGCAAGGCGCAGGAGGGACTGGAAGTCATGTAATAGGCATGTTTTCGTATGCATCTGCTGTGCCCAAAAATAAAAGAGGTGGGAAAAGAAGAGATCAAATACATGGGGATGAAGAGCAAGTATACCTGAGGAAACAAATGTTCTTAAATAAGTGGGTGAACCTGGTACACAGTCAATGGCAGGCATTTGCATTAGTGTCCTTGTTGGTGTGTAGTTCTTTGGGTAAAGAGAGTGCCAGTATAGAATTGCCTGGATTAGTAATTTTTTACCTTTTTTATGGTTTCCTGAGTGTTTGAAGGAGTGATCTTACTGCAAAAAAAAAGCCACAAAAAACTCTACACCTTTTTCTTTGTAGACTCAAGGCTTAGGAACTGCTCTGAAAATCTTGTTTTCTGAGAAGGAAATACAGAGCCTTCCTGAGAATAGCCCATCAAAAGGTTTTCAGCTCACACGTCAAGAAATAGTTGCTCTTGTAAATGCCTTTGGAAGGTAAGTTCTTACCATTTGTGTTGTAGAAAAACCATGCAACTTCAGTGTCAGCACTCATATTCTATGGCAAGTTGGCACTGTACAGGTAGCTTTAGCTTTTTAAAGGCTGAATTAGTGATACTGATAAACATAATGCCATCAAAGTGAGTATGTGGAGTGTTGATATATTAGCCTTGGTCATCATTCTGTGTTTGGGTCTAATTTATCTTTCTATCTCTAATCTCATAAAGTCCATCTTGTGAGAGCTGGATTTAAGTCTCGTAAACATCTGTAAGCATTAAACTTTGAGTATATGTTCTTTTTGAACCATGGACTACAGCTATTCTACATTTTGTATTTGTTTTAAATGTGTGCATGTAAAATGTAGTGAAAAGAAAAGTACTTGAGAAACTTTTTTCAACGCTGTCATTTTATCCTTAGCCTTTTGGATATTTGTGTATGATGTAATTATTGTTAAAACTTTATCCCATTCAAGTGATGAAAGGAATTAACAGCTTTAAAAGATGTATAGAACTTGCTTCGTTCATCATGTTAGTTCTTCACATCTTGAATTTAACAATCAGTTCCTCTTTAAAGAATGTAGTAAACATTATTACCTTTGCTTAGAGTTTTTTACATGTTTAATGAAGTCACAACTATTAAGTGTGCATATATATACATATAGTTTAATCCCTATATAATATGGATTATATAAATATAATCCATAAATATAATGGTGAGCCAGATCTTTCGAGGGAAAGTAATATCTTGAGTGTGTTCATCTTTTGGAACAAACTTGTTTTTGCTAAAAACAAAACGAAAAGTCCCTGTGGGAGGATGGAAGGTGATGATTTGCACTTCTCTTTCACAATTGACTTACTAACACTGAAGGGGTTTTGTTTTACAGGCTTTCCACAAGTATAAAAGAGCTGCAGAATTTTAAAGTTTTATTACAACAAACGAGGTAATGAAGGCCTTTGCACAACTCATTAGTGAAGACCATTTACATGACTGCATTGAGCAGAAGGAACTGATCCTTACAGGACTCACATGAACTGAAAAAAGTAAAATTGAATACCAACTTGAATATTTATGTTTAAGCTACGAATGGTTATTAATTAGAGAAGATATTTATGAATGAAATATTATAGTTTTTAAATGTGTAAATTATGCTGATCTGTTTATTTTTAAGTTCTCTGCTCACAGTCTGTTGTACTGAAACTTCATCAATGTTCTTATTTCCTTGCCTTTCTGAGACAGTTGTTTTATATGAAAACTTATGTACCTCTCCCCTGACTTGGCTGGTTCGCCTCTCCCCAGAACTGAGCTTCAGTATATTCTGAGGATGGGGTTATGCTGATTCTGGCTGTCTGAAAGAAGAAAAGAGGGGAGAAAAAAAAACAAAAGTGAAGTGGGGCTCCTGTTGAGTTCTGCCTTCTCACTGTATTAGGAAAGTTATTTAATGGAAATTGACTGAGCAGAGATTGCATTTCATACCGAGCTCTATTGCATCGTGCTGATAGCAACGTTTTTTTCCCTTTCGTGCTGCTTTTCACAATTTCCTTTTTCCTTTAAAACACCTGCCTTGTCTCTGGTTCAGCACAGCTCAAAGTGACTTTTGTGAAGCCCCCTGGCTACCTGCGTTTGCTTGGGGGCACAGTGGTTGGGAGGGGCAGGTGGTCAGTGGAGCACTGCTGACTGGAAAGCCTCAGTCAATCAAATTTGCATCCACCGCATTTTATTTTCTACTTTGTAATCACAGGTTCAGTTTCCAGAAATGGTCTTTCTGATGTCTGAAATGTTAAAATAGCACATTTCAGTCGTCGAGCTGTGGAAATTGGTTTGCTCTTTATGGGTTATGTTTTAGTGCTGTGCTTATAAGGTCAGTGCAGAAAGTAACAACTTGTGTTTTTGTAGTCACTGTTAAGAAAAAATCCTTTCTAAAATTCATTCACACTGACGTTTACCACTGCATACTCTATCTATGCAATCCCCAACTGTTTTCTTTAAAAGGATATTCAGTGTAAAGAAACGGGTATGTTAATAACATTCATTCATAAAGTAAGAAATGACTCATGTATCATTGTCCACAGATGTCAGTGGTAACTTGCCATTGTCCAAACCGGAATCCAGAAACTGATTAGTAGCAACCAAATGTTGATTTAATTTGAAATGAAGTAATAAATTGTTTTAAACCAGCATGTTTCAAAGTGAAGTTACGAATGTGGGAAGTGCTGGTACAGTGTGGATACATCTCCTGTTTTTAAAACAAGTCTTCACAAAATAAAGTGCTCTTAAACATTTTTCACCCTACCAGATATTTAGTGCCCTCTTTCTATAATTGATTGTAACTGTGTTGGCTTCAGTAATGTGGTCTTTTATAGCTGAAATTGTCTGAAAGCTGGAATATGCTCTTTGTCCTTTATTTCCAGACTAGCCTCAAATTTCTACGTGACTGGATACAAGACAGATTATCCTTCTGGCATTTGCTACTAGAAAGAATATTGTTTTTCAAGGAAGTCAACCCTCCTCAGTCGAACTGGGATAAGAAAAAAAAATCAAGGAAAAAAGAGAAAACAAAACCAAACCACCAGACACCCCCCAGGTTTTGGTGGTAATTTCACAATTTGGCAATGAACTACTAGGAAGTTTCTGTTTAAGCCACTAGTTAATGTGGTGTTAGAGGAAGCTGATGCTGATCTTACCTAGCAGCTTCTCTTGCCTGTGGGCACCCATCTGTGTCTGAGCACATCACCGCAGGCTTCCTCTTTCTAGTTAGTGGAGAAGAGTGGGTGATTTCTAGGTGGTTTCATCTGGCTTATTCTGAACTCTGCATTTGCACCCTAGAGTTCATTTTCCTCCATTAAATTGAAGCATGAATCTGGGTAGCTAGCTCAGATGTTGATAGCTGTGTTTGGTAAAGGAGTTACACCCCAAGTATCTAACTCTCCTGAGTAATTGTATATACTGACACAGCATAGTTTTCAGGTGGCCATTAATTCTTTGCCTTTTGGATTGACCTGCAAAGGGTAGAACCTGTAGGCTCACTTGTAAGAAGAATGCTGTATAGTTGGGATTTATCTGTTTTGTTATGTATTATAGTGCCTAAAGCTTGAGGCAGGATTTTCTAGTTGGAAAGCAAGTGTTGTCTGTGCTGCCCCGGGAAGGACCTGAGTTTCAGAATGGTTTCTTTCCTTTTTCCCCCTTGCTTTGTGGGGAAAGTGAATTGCTTCCAACTTTATTCTGGGGGTGCAACTTGTTACTTCTTTTTCCACCGATGCCTGGCTACAATCTACAGACACTGAAGCAGCACCATGTACTACCATCATGCACTTGCTCATGGGATGGGAATGGTCCTGAATACCTGCTCCTTGCAGCTCTCATTGCCACACTGCAGGCAGTTAATGGTAACAATTAATGCTGTTGGGTAAGGACATAGAGATGGGAAGCTTTTCTTCTTTTCTTTTGTTTCATGAAAACACAGGATGCAACTGTCCAGCAAATTTTGTGTGTGCGTTAAGTTCTGTTGAATTTGGAGGTACATCTGGCTTGGTGATCAAATCAGGAAGGCATTTCATTTCACTGTCATTGTAGGAATAGGACATAGATTTGTAATAGGAAAAATCTTAGTTGAAATAATTTTACTGTCACCATCTTTTTTACTGTCTTTGACATACATTCTGTGACTCTGCTGCCTATGAGGTTTTGCCGTGCAAATTGGATGGCTTAGTTCTTTATATGTTAAATTTTAGAAACTTACAGATCTGTTTTTATACTAAGGAACAAGGTTACTTACACTGCCCATCACTTGTAAACTATTTCAGATTCCAGCTCCCTGTTGGAGATCAGCTTGTCAACATCGTCTGTTGTTCCTTTTGAAGTACATTTCCTTGAACAAATGACCCAATGATTGTAATCCCAGAGGTAGCGAGAAGACAAAGCACATTTCCTTATTCCCAAGTCATGAAGGCTTATGTGAAATGGTAAAAAAGACTTGGTGCAAACCGCATAGGTAGAATGTAGGGCACTGTTGCTGAGCAACTTCGTCTTCAGTGCCTGAGGAGGAAGGTGAGAGTATAGGTGCAAAGCAGTGAAATAGACTTGTGCAAGCTGGGCTAGGAGTAGTGGCTCCCTACTTCAGCTGGAGGCTTGTGCTGTATGTCATTGTATGTATATGAAATACACTGTGCCACGCTTTCTGGAGTTGCATTTGGACGGTTGGGTTGCCTTTATGTGACCTTGCTTTGTGCTTTTCTGGGAAATGACCTGTAATATGTTGTGAATAACCTAGATGCTTATGTTTACAAAGTAGCAATCGGCAACTCGTCACCACAATTCCTGCATATGGCTAGCTTAGGATAATGTAATATTTATTAAAACCAGAATCAGTGTTGGAACTGCTTACTGAGATCTAAACACTTCCCAATCTTTGCTATGTTTGAATCGATCAAATGCAAATTAAAGTATTTTCTGCTACAACCTCTTTTTGTGAATGTAATTTTTGGATTTTTAATTGAAATGGGTTTTAATTTTTATCTTTTCATTTACCTTTCAACTACATGTGGTAGAAATCAAGCGAATTATTTACATGTCAGCCATTTAAACTTCAGATGATGAGCAGGCTTTTGTTCTCACTTTAATGCCATTTGGAAAGTGAATGTAACCTCTGTGTATGTTGCTGTTTACAGTGCACCTGTCAGTACATCAGAAATTCATGTCCCAGAAGTATGTTTCTGCATGAACATGACCCAGTTCAGCTCCAAGTTCAACTGTTCTAAGAGGCAGAAGGGCTTATGTTGAAATGAAGCTGGGTCTGTTCTCTGCTTTTTCTCAGCATAGTTTATAACATCGATTTTGTTAATATTTGTTCCGGTTGGTTCACCTGGTGGTACTCTTCATGTAAAATTGTTTCCCTTACAGGGTTTCTGCAGTGCTCTGTTTCATTCCATACGTGCATTTATAACAAATTATCTCCATAGTAAATGTGATAGACACATTTCATCCCCAGCTTAGGTGGGTAAGTACCTGTTACATAGGTGGTAATAATTACAGTGATTTAATTTAAGATCCTTTCATATTGTTGTTTAAATCTCCTGTGGTTTGAGAGTATTTAATACATTGATGTGCTTGGTTATAGTCTCTTGCCGTTCCACATTTTTGCATACTGGGACCCAAAGATCAGGCTTGTTTTAAGCACAGACTTCTCATCATTGATTTTTTTGTTGTAGCTGTGCAGCTCTATCTGCCATGGAGGAAATGCAATTCCTGCAGACATTTCTTGCATGAAGTTGTCAGGCAGTTTTGTGCAAACATGATCGTAGAACTCCAAAGGCTTTAATAAGATCATTGTTCTTCTCCCAGTGCTGTGGCACCTTTTTCAATCTCTGGCTGATCATTTAATTGGCTTGTTTCCTTTAGTGAACATTTGGTAGGAAGTGAAGAAACTAATTGGAGCTTTGGAAAAGGTTTGCAGGATGTGCTCTGCTTCTGCCAGAGGCTTGTACTTTGGGTTTACCACAGAAATCAGACACTGTGGAAGACTGGCCATGTTAACGTGGCCCTACTGTGCTTTCAGCTTCCAAACAGACCTGATCAGATCTAGTCCCCATCTCTTTTTTTTCCCCTCTGTATCCTCTGTGAAATGTGTACCAGAATGCTTTACTTCTAGTACTTTCTGAAGTTGAATATGAGGAAAACATCCAGCCTGTTCCACCATTGGGGGATGCTATAGTGCACCTCAAAATTAACCACACGTTTATAGAAGTAAAGATTACTAAAAGAAATTAGATTTTCTCCTAGGGAAATCTGAATTGATTGACAGTATTTGTTTCACATGGGGAAGGAGGAGTTGATGCTGCGGGTGTGGAGTACTTCACAGTACTCCACACCAGTCTGTACTGGGTACAATAAAAAGACCTGGAGTAGGGGTTTCTACTCACCTTAGCAAGCCTAAAAATAATTAATGCTATGCACTAAATCTGTGTGCAAATGTCACATACTAGCATGATATTTATCTGCCATTTCCACCCCAAACCACCACACTTATCCCTGAATGTACAAGACTGAAGCAGGGCTTGGCTGACCTTTTGCTAGTTATGCAGAATTTATCCTCTAGGTCCACCTGAGGTTTTTCTGCTTTATGTATTCCTGGCACTTGCCCTGTTCCCAGACTGTGCTTCCTAGGTCTTTAATACATAACTAAGTACTGTTACACGTATTTTGGCTAGGTATTTGTCTTACGCTTCTACATAATATACCTAGAGCTGATTGACAGAGATGATCACATAACTAAGTTTTCAAACATACGAATTTTCATCCTCCTTTGCAGTTCACAAGGCCCCAGCAGAGCAGATGCCCATGCCTTGGCTCTGAGACTGGCCTTACAGCTGCTGAGAAGATAACAATTGCCTTAAACAAATGTTGTGTGTTTTGGGATGGTAGCTAGAGTGTAGATAAGCTTTAGCCTCCAACCAGCTGGCCACATGGAGTAAGCAGTGATGATCCAAAGAGTAAAATGTGCTCTGAGAATGTAGCAATAAGTTGAAAAGACAGTCTTTAATCGGGATGATACTTTTCCTGTACAGGCTTTCATGTGCATGTAAGAATCACTGCTGTCATGCGTCTGAGCGACCAGTTCAGCTGTTTACATTATAGTTACCATAATCATGTATTTCTAACCTAATATACAGTGTAAAAATAAAAATACTTAGAAAATAATTATGCCATTTCACTTCATGAAATCTGCTCTTTTAAAATGAGCATAAAACAATTAAATTATGTGCTCTAACAACTCTATTCATAGCCAAAAATACTGTGGCTTAGAACAAGGTATTAATTAGAACAGTCTTCAAAGTTTAAATCATTAGCTTATACTTTAGCTATGTAAAGCTTGTGGCAAAGACAAGTTCTTCATTTATCTGTGCTTAGGAACACTTCTAAAAACCAAAAGGTGAAGAAAAATTGCTAAGCTTTGTTTTGCAGAACACTTGTTTTAATATTGGAATGTCCTGGGACGCTGTAGTTGGTTGAAGTTATATAGGGCTTGGCCGGTCTGTGTCCAAGGCTGGATCGTGTTGAAGTGATCCAATGTAAGCCATGAAGCTGCTCTGGTGGCCCCAGTCATAGTAGTCTGGAGAGAAACTGGAAAAGGAAACAGGAGAGTAAATGACTGGCAGGTTGGTTCTGTAGATACCCTGTTAGGCAATGTGGGAACATGCAACCATGTTCTCACACTGAAGTGCAGAAATAGGGGTAGGATGATCAATAACTGCAAACAGTGAATATCTAACTGTACTGAACCATAGTTTGGGCTCAGAGTCAGTGACTACACAATCTTAGGTAAATGAGTGACAAGAGCTACATCTGGGTATGTTAGCTATGGTTAGCTTTCATTTTAAGATGACTGATGAATCTACTACTACCATAGTGTAGATACAGGAGCAGTGAATGAGTAATGTGACTGAATCTCCTTTTTGGGCAGGAGAGTGTCCTGGCAGTGCTTTTCCTTCACTGAACTGGGTGCTACCATGCCTGCTGGGAACTGCTCCTTCCTGGAAGGGAATCCTTACCTAAAGCTCGTAGGTACATGGAGAAAATTGACTTTTTACCCCAGTTCTGGGTTGTGTGGGATTTTGGCAGTTAGGTGGCTTCAAATAAGCTTTCAGCAAGCTGGAAAGCAAATGCCCCCTTCATTTCAGGTGAACCCCAAGACATTTGGCCAGGGCAACCAAAGTTGAGAGGCTTCTCACCACCATCACAAGCTGCTGCCTGTGCTCTCAAGCTTTTCCCCACTCACCCCGTGCAGGGAGACAGCATTTTTTTCTAGGTTGCCTTGCTCACACACTTGAAATAGTGAAGGGCACTTCTTAAGCCCCTTTTGGAAGAAACAGAGGATGAAGCCTGCAGCCCAAAGGTCTGACCTGGGTTTTTCAAAAGGTGGCAATGCTGTTACAATTCTTAAAGTATGTTTTGATTCTTGATCCTTGCATCCTTTGTGGAGCCCTTGGCCCCTTACAGTCACTCAGTGCTTTCCATTCAGCTTCCCCCTTTGCTTGTTCTCACCCCCTTGAATTTATGCCACAACCAGAGCTAAACAGTTTACATTAGTCTTCTGCAGTGTGGAAGGGTTCTTCCTCCTCCAGTTTCTGTTATGGGAAACAAGCAGTTCCCTCGTGTACCTCACCTGCCCTGTGCCCCCTGTGGCGCAATATTCCATGCTAGGTCGTCATCACTGTCGTATCTGCGGGGATTGTCAAAGAAGTAAGATCTGGGACTGAAGCCATGGCTTGGGACCATTCCTGTGTTGGCCTGGGGGAAGGGAAACCTCAGTCAGTATTTGCAACAGATCCACTGCTTGGGGCCTGACTTCTAGAAGACATCACTACAGACTTACCTCTTGGTTTCCAGAGTAAAACTGGCAGGTGTATATTTCCTGTAGGCTTTTTGCTTTCTCTGTTTTTCTCTACCAGCACAGTCATAGAGTACAGATACTAACGGCTTTTCCTTTTCCTTCTGGCCAACAGAGAGAACCTGTTTCTGAAACCACCCTCTACTCTGCATTTCACTTGGCTGCTGAATTCCTGTCCATCCTGGACACTGCACTTTCAGCCTGGAGTGCACAGTAGGGAAGCAGCTGAGGAGCTGCGAGATATGAAATGCCTAAAGAGACTGGGGTTTACTCCCCATATTTGTAGCCCTCTCTCCTGGTGCGCTACCTCCCTTGCCCCAGGAACTGCTCATGCTGAACCTTGGCACCTGCCTCATGAAGCAAAAGCTAGAAAGCCCCTTAGGATCTCTCTGCGCAATTTCAGTAACTACCCTGTGGTGCTGTAAGGATCAAATCCCAAGGGAAGGCCCTTTGATAAAACAGGGAATGGGATATACATGTAACCCCTTCATTTACAAAGCGTTTTGCTTTTATTTCCCTATGAATCAAAACCGAAAACAAACGAAAAAGAGATTTAAAAGGTCAGTCTGATTCTGGAAGCAATGCATAGAGACACAGGACCCTGCTGAGCCTCTTCCACTGATCCACTGCTTCCATCCCAAGGGAACAGGGTTCCCAGCACCTGCGGGTAAGCCAGGACAGCATCTTCTCCTTGGCCTTAAGCAGGAGAGCAGTTTAATCTCCCCCTATGTTACTGATGTCAAAGAACTGACAAAAATGAAATAAAAATAGATGCACCTCTGCTGTCTCCCCAACTCCAAACTTTGTCTGGCTGAAAGTGTGGCAAGGCAAAGGACTGCATGCTGCAGTGACCCTGTGTCGGCACCAAAGCAGGCAGAGCGCTCCTTCCAGGCTGAACACAGGATGTCTCAAACTTTCTGAAGAGAGAAACTTAACACCAAAGAATAACTATTTCTTGGGATTGTTCCTTACTAAAGAACGTTTAGATTTTCACTAAATGGGAGTTGTTAGGATTTTTAACTAAAAGAGGTTTGTTTTAATTCTAACCCCATGTTTTCAACCACTGGGCCAATTTGGTATTTAACTGCAGTAACAGCCTGCTGGAGCAGCCTACTGAACCGAGGGTCCTGTGGGCCTTGGCCTCCCTCTTGTGGCACACTTGCACTGAAGTTCACTTTTGCCTCGCTGGAGTCCATTTTTTGCTTCTCTCTAATACTGTTGTTCCCAGTTTTCCTCTTACCATGCTGCTGTTTAACAGAAATATTTTTACTGTGTAGGAAAAAATCCATCTGTGACCTACTCACTATGACAGATAACGTCATACCCTAAAAAATGCACCCATAAAAGAAGTGATAGCACTGACCGGCTCTTCTGAACTGTACCATTGTGAAGCTGGAAATCTAAGGCTTTCTGCAAATCACAGTGCAAAAATACAATGTTACAGCTGTTACTGCAGTGCTCTCTGACTGAGAGGTTATGGCCTGCTTGACTGTCAGCTCTCATCCGAGTAGATTTAAGTCTTTATGCAACCAGCTTTTGGAAGGGAGAGGTTAGGCCACTTCCCTTATTTTCATCCTCTTGGGAATCTCTCCCACACTGTCCAAACTTAGCCACCAGGTCCAGCCTTACTAAACTGACTTTAAATAAAATGACATCTCCCTAGGGTCACTTGTTAGGAGAGCAGCAACCCTGGACTGTCCTTTAAAACATTTCTTCTCTTTGCAGTTGTCCTGGGTGACTCCTCAGCAGGAGTGGGGCTGAGATGGTTTTCTGTGATGGACACTGGGGCCCATGCGGTTCCTTTAACTGTGCTGACAGGTGTTATGTCAGCCTGACTTTATTACTGTCTCTGAAATCTGCATGTGAAAATAAAAACATCACCATCTCTAAAAGTTTATTGTATCAATTGCTTCTCTTACTTGTGAATTTACCATTCACATCTTTCTTGGGGAATGCTATCTTTGGTTTGGCCTAGGGAAACAGACATACTACCTTGGTAACCCTAGTGCAGGGCTGATGTTCCCCATGTGCCTCTCAACCAACACATCCTATGCTAACATGGAGATGTTGCCTACAGCTATAAAAACATGCTTGTCCATCTATTAACTACCTAAATATTAAGGATACTTACAGGGAATTATCCTTCCAACTCACACCTTAATCTCTGCTCAGATGAAATAGCAGACGAATATGTCAGCAAGTGTTTATTACTACATTGGTCTTTAACATGGAAACAGATGTAGGGCTGAAAGAAGTCAATCTTTTATTTCATACATGCTTTTGAGCAGTCAGCACTCATCCATTTTCACTGCTATGTGCTGAAAGATCTCAAGTTTGGGTAACAAACTAACTCCTTTTCTACTGACTCCAGTAAAGTACTGTATTAACTCAAGGGGAAGATGTCCCTTCATTTAAGATGGCTTCTGATTTTTAAGGTAAACTGCCTGAGAACCAACCACCTTGTCTTCCTTCTGGGTAGATATGATGAGTTTCTTTCATGGGGAGTTAGTATAAGGAAGTGGGACATTTGGGTTGCTTTTATTCTGCCAAGGACGCATTGAAGAAAAGAAGTCAGAAATGTACAGAAGCAGAAGCTCCTTCAGCAGCTGAGCCTCCAGACCTGCCTGGACACCACACTAACAAGTACACTAACAAATTCCACCTACCAGATCTTTTGTAGGGTTTCGGACACGGAAGAAATACACAACCAAGGAAGTAGGCAAGAGCTCCCAGATGAAAAGGATCACTCCGAACACTATGTAACCTGCATCTCCCAGCTGACATTTCAGATCTGCCTGTTGAAAAGTCAGAGAGAAAAGTGTCTAAAGAAATAAAGACAGCAGCTTACTTAAAGGTGCAGGAGCAACAAGCCTTCTTATGAAGATTTGTATTTAAGTGGCTGAACTGCTGGACAACATGGCCAGAAATTGCATTTAGTAAAGCCAGATTAACCTGGCTAATGATTAAAGGCATACTAAACAATCAGTACACTGTCTCATTGGGTACATCCCTTTCCTTCTACTTTCCTTTGTCTCTCCTCCTCCTCCTGCTATCTTTGCTTGAGAAAAATCAATATTTACTGCAGGGGTCTTCCCAGTCTAAGAGCCTGGCAAGCAACTATGTGATCAAGCTATGAAATCCAGGTAAAGAGAAGTTAGTTTTCCAGTCTTTTCTGGGAAACAATCCATGCCCAGGTCTTCAAAGGCTTTGCTGGAAATCTTGCTTTTAAAAATGAAGGCTTGTATCCCTTCAAATTGATGCACACTGTTAGCTTGAATAACTCTGGCATTGCTTTGAACTTCTCTCTAGGTTTCCCCTCCACTCTTCACCATAGTTACAGAGGGAAAATCCTGTCTTTTCCTTTTCTGTGTTGTGTACAGAAGGGGAAACGTTAATGTTTCTGACAGTGACCTGAGGCAGTACCAAACATTGGGCTGTACTTTTAAAAGTGACTTTTGATTCTGGTACCAAATTGAATACCTGCTCCTTAGTTCCAGGCCCTTTACATATGGCTCAAGTAATTTACCCCAAAATTCAGACAAGAAGTCAGACCAGATGTTCAAAAATCAGTAGCAGTGCCCTGAGGCCTAAAGCATTCCAGTGAGCTCACTATGAACAACCTCTGCTTCCACAGGGAAATGTGACCAAATATTCTGACCATGAAGTTCCAGCCCCTGTTATTGCAGACTGTAGGAGTCAGCACAAGAAGTGGCCCCTGCAGGGGCTCAGCAGGAGCAGCAGCAACACTCCAAGCCCCAACAACAAGAGGGCAAAGGTTTGATTCAGGAGATAAGTCCCAATCTAGTGCCCTTCTGCCCAAACCTCTGTGTTCTAGTGACACGGCATGAGAACACCTTGCTGCACCCCCCTCCTCTGCACCACAGCAGGGTTGATTCCTGGCCCCTTGACAGACCCTGCTCAACTAACTCATAATGAAGTCCTCTGGGCAATCCTACCCAATCCTATCATTTACCTTGCTTCTCATCTACAGTTTCATCTACTGCTCAACAGAGAACTGTTAATGGCTCCAGGTTTGCTTGGACACCCTGGAAAAACAATGCCCATGTAAAGGCTGGGAACACTGCATTTGGAATGTTGGGGCTTGCTAAGAGGGTGGGGAGACATCAAGTGTCTGGGAACTTGAGGCCAAAAAAAAACATATCATGGTCCAGACCCAGGCCTGCCATTCTGCCTAGCTTTGACAGAGCTGGGAAACTTCTGGGATCTAACCACATGCTTCCAAGCAGAGAGTGGAGCTGGGTGCCCAAGTTTCATAAAATTCAATGAAGAAGCCCCTGCTATATCCTTCAGTGCTTTTATCACTGCTAGGTTGCAAGCTGAATTGCCATTTGCAACTAAAGGTTGGGAAGAATCTTAGTCTTATCCTCAGACTACACAAGGTGTCACGTTAGTGACAGAATTAAAGTAACTCCACAGCCCGGGCTGCCAATGGGAGATTTGATGCTCACTTCAGAACTGAGCATTTCAGAGGAACCAGGTGCTGGTTTTCTGCTTCTCCAAGTACAGAACAGTCTTTTTAATGGACAAAATAACTGCCTGGTTTAATAAAAGGCACCTTTTTTGATCATAAAGTCAAGATAGATGAAAGATTGGGGTTTTTTTTTAATTATTATTATTTGTCTATTGGGTACTTCTTTCTTTTAGCACTGAGCTCCCTAAGCTGGAATTTCCAGAAATTTGTATTTCTGGAACAAAACAATCCTAGTGCATTGAATAAAAGAAAAAAAAAAAAGGTTTTAATATATTAATTCCTCTTTTGATAGCATTTAGGAAAGTCATCACTTACAGAATGAGTTTTTTCATTATCAGGTATTTTCATACTTGCCTGATCTGACACATTGTACCAATCATAATCAAAAGAATCGACTTTCTTGGTTTGGGAGAACGATAAGATGAACAAGTTGTAACAGGCTCGTGAGGTATAAAGTAGTATAACAGTCACTCCTATACTTGTCACCTGACAGACAGATGAGCCCTGGAAGAGATTTAAGCACAGGTTATTATTATTCATGAGGGAAGCTGAGAAGAACATTGCTTTGCATGGACTTCAGGGATTGTCAGGCAACTGTCTATCTAATTCAACTGACTTTTCCTTCTTTGATCAGCACATCTTACACTATGTATTTTCCTATATTTTATCAGTACAGTGTTTCCCAGGCAATGGCAGCAGTTCCAGCCCTTTACCAAGATGGGGTGTGCTTAATTCCTACAACTTTCTGTCCACGTGCTGTTTCCAAAGCAATGACGACACATAAGAAAGACACTTGGCATCAGATGGAGCAAGAGAATTCAGCCCTCAGCTCTCTGTTAGCTACAGAGCATCCTGTATCACATGCTGGTTTGTTAGCATGATGCAACCTTGCATCTTCTTACAAGTGCTTGTTATGCACCTATTTCCTAAGTATTAAGCAGATGGCAAAAGTCAGCAGTTAAACACAACACAGGCAGGAACACAACATCCTGCCTTGCCTAATGTCAACACAGAGGAGACAAAGTGGAAGCACAGTTTATGGGCAGAGTGACCATGGCAGGGCAGCCTGTGAGTGTGAGGTTGCACACAAGGAGAAGAATGAAACTACAAAGTGTGAAACCACAACAGTTCCTAAGCCCTGAGAGAAAAGTGGACAGAGCAGCTCTGCCAGCCCAGTTCTTTAGCCTGCATTTCCTGGTGTCAGTAAGAAGGAGCTCAGGAGTAGTTAGAAAAGCCTTCAGAAAAGCAGCTTGCCTGCTTCCCCAGTAAAATAATACTGGTTCAGGGAACAGCCAGGCTTAGGAGCATTACAAAATGCCCAGTACAGTCAACTTCCCTGACTGAATTCCTGCTTACAACCCAGTGGAACTACCACTCTTCACCAGACTATATCCTGCAGCCATGTCGGGAGTGAGCCAAGAGCCTGCTGCTATACAGGAATTGGAGCCAGACCCATAGTAAGCAGTGGAGAAAGCTATGGCAAAACCAGTAAGTAGGAAGTACCACAAAGAGGAAATGTTTGCTAGGCACTTCTCTGTTCTCCTTTGGTATTAGCAAGCCAGTGACGCTGTCATGGAAACTGGAGGTGAGGGAGCAGAGACAAGGTGCTGACTGGCACATACCCTATCACAGCTCAGTGGCGTTCACAGACTGGTGATCGCAGAAGTGAAGAGCAGAATGGGTCTGGCATTTCCCTATTGAGGTTTCCCAACATAGCTGTCATTCTTTAATAGCTAACAGTTAATTATGATAGAGATTTAACAAACTTCAACCCAACAAATACAAAACCAGGCAGAAGCATCCTGGTTTTGCTGCCAGTCAAATTAACTCAGTGGCTTGGAGAAGCGAGAGTGCAGCAGCAAAAATAAAGCCAGAGGGATCCTTTGTCATTCACAAGCCCCTACAGAAAAGAGGGGTCGCCCCAAGCTGGTAGCATGTCTCCCTACATGATGCTTCCAGCCAGCCCAGAACTGGCCCAAGTGGGGAGCAAAGGGCACCCCCTTGGTGCTGTTGTAGCCATGATGCAGAGATCCAGGCCAGACTCCCATGCCAGGTCATGGAGGTGAATGTGTTTTCTATATGTGGTCAGAAGATGCGTGCCAGCAGACTGGAAACTCAAATAAAAGGCTGCCAGTATCAATGCCTATCTACATACACTGCAGAGCACACATTATCTCCAATGCTGCTTCTATTATATCACTGCAGAGGATTAATTCTTCTTCTTTAGCTAGTTTTTTTTTAGCACAACAGTAGCAGAGTAAACCAGGATGTGTTTTTTTCACTGCCAGCTCCAGCCATCTGTGTCCCTAAGGTATGAGCAGTCAAATCCTACTGGAAGTCCCCAGAGAAACTTCCATTTCAGGTCAGCAGGAAGGAGCAAAGCACTCTTTAATTCTCATTTCCACATTCAGACTTCTATCAGCTGAGCATTCTGACCTGTTCTGTCTGCAACAATGTCAGAGTTTGTTTGGGTTTTGTGAAATAACTCAAAGTAAAGAAGATCAGGTTTCCTGCAGGAGGAGGAAATGGAGCAAAGCAATCTCCCAAAGCCTCCCCCAGGTTAACACTGCTTTGTTACAGAGATTTACACTTCTGTGGTTTGCAGAAGTAGAGAAACTTTTCTTACTAGTAAAAATAATCCATTGCCCACGCATGCCCTTTGGTCAGCAAATGAGAGGCTTGAAAGCAAAAAAATCAACAAACTAAGCTGTGTTTTTAAATCTTCTATTCAGCCCTGAACTTGCAGTTGTTGTGCAGTATGGCCAGGGTTATTAAACAGGAGAAGTATTCTTTTCATCTGATTAAGTAAATGGAGAGAGGAATGTTATTATATGATTTTCTAAATAGCAGCTGAAACTTATGTTTTTTTAAGGGTTTGTTGTGGTAATAGTAATGTGCTATTGATTAAACTAATAATTTAAGATTCAAATATCTACTGCAAATGCAAGGCCCTTTGAAAACCCTGTTTCATTACTTATAAATATAAACCACTGATTTCATAATAAACACTGCGTGCTTATGTGATGCCACCCAGCACCTTGACCACTGAATGTGTGCAAAGCTGTAAACCTAACAATATTTCTTTAAAGAACATTTTGTAGCATAATAGGAGAAATTTTTTTCCCCCTTCTTCCCACTTGGCTAAATTATACTATATTCAGTCTTTTAAAATACATTCCCCTTATCTATGCAAATGTATACAGGGAGATTCCTCTGTCTGGTTTATCTTCAGCATGCTGTTACCTTAAACAACTAACTTAATCAGTCAATAATTTGACAAGCTGAAGCATCCCAAAGTATAGACCACTTCTATGTGGCACTACTGAAATGGAGTGGTCTTCAGATAGGGACCTAGAGAAAGCAGTATCCACTTGAAAGCAGTTGTGAAAAACTCCAGCCAGTAAGATCTGTAAAAGCTGCCTAAAAAATACGTATCTGGGGGCCACTGGTGTTGGCCAAAAGCACCCTTATTGCCGCTAGTATTTAATTCATATATTGACCTACATTGTGAGCCAAGTGCAAGCTGTGAAGTTTAAGGTCTCCAGCTCTCAGGGGACCTGAAAAACTGCATGGCTTTGTCTTGCACTGCCCTTGTCTCTGAGAAGGTACTTGAAAAGAACTGAAAATGTACCTTACCTTGGACTCCAAGTAAATGTTGGCTAAAGACATCTTGGAAATCTTATACAGGCAGATGGAGAGTGAAACAGCGCACAGCACAAACAATGTGTCATTAATTGCCACCCGGACAGAGACAATGATTTTTCTCTCTGAATTCTGTGTCCTCACCAATACTGCACATGTTAAATTCACCAAGAGGAAGAGGAGACTTATGAAAAGAGAAGCCAGGTAGAGGGGTAACCTGGGAGAGTGAGGAGAAAACAGTTTTAGCAACATCATTCAGCAAGTGTATGTAATGAGGTGGAAGTTGCGCCTGTTGGGCTCCACAGCTGGCAGAGTGACCATCAGCATACATCCAAATCAAAGTGCTCCAGATTGCTGGAGAGATTAACTTAGCTCATGTCAAACCTGTTTTTACAGTTACACAACAAGCTGTAAGTAAAAAAACTAATATCAAGCAGCAAAACATGCAAGACTGTTTGTAGCAGAAATACAACAGTATTGTTCTTTAAAACTACTTAAAATACACATGTACTTTCTTAGAGCATGCACTTCATACACAGCAAAATCCTCTAACTACTATTCACTGACAGGAGAAACCTTGCAATAGGCTGAGTTGCCTGGAATGGACTGGGCTTGACCCTGCGTTTGCTACACCAACACTGCCATGAGAAGGATCACGGACTGTTGATGTTTGCCATGAGATTTCATATGAATAGGGAAGTGTCTAGCAGTAGAGAAAATGTCTGAGTTCATGGTTCCCCAGCATCTTCATCCCTTTTCCTAAATAACCTGGTCATAGGCAACTTCTCGAAAGAAACATCAAGGAAGTTAAATATGCATATTGATTCTGGGCTGGCATGTTGCCATCTATGCCAGGCAGGTGTATTTGCACAACCACAGAGCAGAGCTGGAACAGAAATACGACAGACACCCAGGAGTTGAACTGGTTTTCTCCATCTGTTTTTTCTCACCTCCTCAGCCCTGATACCTGCAATGTAAGCATACCACATACTCAAGGAAAGCTGCTTCTAATTCCTCTCTACTCCTACACACAGCTGCGAAGCTTTCCACTAAAAAAAAAGGGCATGTCTCCAGTTCAGGTGTTTGCTTACTTCATTGTCATCACAATTACTAATAAGAGTCATAATTTGCAGACACGGAACAAGAGGTTTTGGCCACAGTTTTTGTGCCTGCTGGAAACTTTGAATTTGGCTGACAACAAACACCCAGACTGACTCTGAGAAATCCAGTTCTGATTGCTTAAGAATACTTTACCTTATTGTGGCCTTTTTCTTTCACACATTCATATCCTTTTGGGATAACATCAATGCAGCCATAAAGCTGAAGCACAACTGGTTCCTTTCCAGAGGGCAAGAAAGGAAGGGGTGCATCTTTGAGACCTTTTAAATGTGTAACGAACAGGGAGAACTGAAAGCCCAAAAGTCCCTGCTTGTGAATCAGTGCCCTTTCCAGCTATATCTGGCAGTGAATGAGGATGCTGTCTTTTCCCTCACAGTTATGGAAATTCCCTCTCAGCAGAATATTGTGCTCACTCTTAACCTTCCAGTGTAGGGCTCTCTTTTTAGGATTAGCAGCTAAAGATAGTTCCTTTAAACCTCACGGTGTAATGCTGAAAGCACTGCAATCCTGAAGCTCTGCTCACACAGCTTCCTCTGGAGAATGCAGTTTCCAGTTGCAGTGGTTGTACCTTTACAGCTTTTATCAGTATCTCAAAGGTGGTGGTCATGTGTTGTGGGAGAACGGACATTTTGTGAGCAATCCAGCGACCTTGGTGTAAGGCAGCCTGCCTGAGAACAGAAACGGAGTCAAGATAAACTGAAGGCCATGGATTAGGGAGTAAAAGAAACATCAGCTGTAAGAACTCATAGGCAGGTGGAGGAGAGGGGGAGCTGAGAAGTTCTGGGGCTCGAGTTCCCAGGACAGTGTTACCCAATCCTAGCATTGCATTNAGCTGTAAGAACTCATAGGCAGGTGGAGGAGAGGGGGAGCTGAGAAGTTCTGGGGCTCGAGTTCCCAGGACAGTGTTACCCAATCCTAGCATTGTTAATGGTTAAGGTGCCCAGTGTGGGTATGGTAGTGCAATCTTTAAGAAACTAACTAATGATATGAGGCATAGCAACACAACTGACCAATTGTATTAAGCCAAGTAGTTATGGGGATGTAATGGTAATGTAAGAATAAGGTATAAAAGTAAGCTGTGTAAGCCAATAAATTGAAGTCTGCATATCAATCATATTGGTCATTCGCGTCTTCCCTCACTGAGATCTCCAGCAGTGTGTCTTCCCTTTCTTCCCCTCCCAAAATCTGTTTAATAGTCTCTACTCTGCTCCACTGTTATCGTGCAGCATTCTTGTGGGGTTTAGGCTTACAAGGAAAGGTATGCTCTCACACACTGTGCCTACTTGCTGTACAATAAGTACATGCTCTCTTTTTGCCCATCTTAGTCAGAAGGACCTCCTGCTTCAGTGCAGCCTGCCTGTCCTTGATGCTGGCTTGCCACCAGCAAGGCTTAGAGGCTTCCCTAACCAGCAGGCCAGGCTGCCTCATGGAGTTTAGCAGAAACAAAAATCATGTCACGCTTTCATGCCCACACACTCCGTACGTGCCACAGTGAGCTGTCATGGCCAGTCACTGGTGCAGCTCTTCACATAATGATCTTCCATCCCCATTATTAACATGATGTGGCTGGGAAAATGGCTGCTTGTTTTGACAATAGGACTGTTGTTGCTGAACTTCTGAATCAGCACTGATAGAGATGCAGGCTGTGTCTTGGGGCAGTCTTAGGGCCTCTGCAGCTGCAGAAAGTATTCCTAACTTAAAAGCAGAATCTCAACTACAAGGGCACCTACAAGGCATAAATAAGCATATGGGATTTTTTTAGAAAACAGAAAAGCAGGGCAGGAAAACTGCTTCCAGATTGCACCAGTGACCGTTCAAAAGCTCATTGTGCCTAAACCCCACTTCAGGGCTAGTCTCTTAAAAGGAGCTGTGTGTAATCCGGCTTGGGCAGCAAAGGCACGTGCCAGGGTGTTTTATTCTTTCTGCATTGGGCTGGATGCACCCTTACATTTTAATTTGAGCTCAAAATCAAACTTCAGCTCAATGCAGTGAGCATTGCCTTGTTTATCAGGAAAATCTGTTTGAAACTACTGCATTTTATATGTGGTTTCCTCAAACCCATACAGGGTCTGAGGCTTGTGTGTAACAAGGCACGCACACACACAGAGCACAGCAAACCTCATCCAAATCCAGTGACTGTGAGACGTCCCCAAGCTCAGGGAGATGTGCAGAAGGTCTGTTTAAATACAAAGTTGGACTGGCACAGGCTTTGCCTTGAGGTCTTTTGCCACAGTGACTAACATCATGGAGGCTGTGCTGAGCAAAGTTTACTTAACAGTCTGGATCAAATAACATTCTGGGTAGGATTTTATCCGTTTTTGCTCTATCTGAAATTACTCTGATTTCTGCCAATACACACGGCAGCCCTACCCCCCTGTTGCCCTGTTATGTTGCCATTATATATTGCAATAATGCCTGGTATTATTATTGGGCTGATGCCAACCTCATGAAGTTTAACCATGACAAGTGCAAGGTCCTGCATCTGGGTCGGAGCAATGCCAGGCACAGCTACAGGCTGGGCAAAGAGGATATTCAGAGCAGCCCTGCGGAGAAGGACTTGGGGGTGGTGGTCGATGAGAAAATGAACATGAGTCGACTGCAGTGTGTGCTTGCAGCCCAGAAAGCCAACCATATCCTGGGCTGCATCAAAAGGAGCGTGACCAGCAGGTCAAAGGAGGTGATCCTGCCTCTCTACTCTGCTCTCGTGAGACCTCACCTGGAGTATTGTGTGCAGTTCTGGTGTCCTCAACATAAAAAGGACATGGAGCTGTTGGAACAAGTGCAGAGGAGGGCCACGAGGATGATCAGGGGACTGGAGCATCTCCTGTATGAAGACAGGCTGGAAAGTTGGGGCTGTTCAGCCTGGGGAAGAGAAGGCTGCGTGGAGATCTCATAGCAGCCTTGCAGTATCTGAAGGGGGGCTATAGGGATGCTGGAGAGGGGCTTTTCATTAGGGACTGTAGTGACAAGGGGTAATGGGTTCAAACTTAAACAGGGGAGGTTTAGATTGGATATAAGGAAGAAATTCTTTACTGTAAGGATGGTGAGGCACTGGTGTACGTTGTCTAGGGAGGCTGTTAATGCTCCATTCCTGGCAGTGTTCAAGGCCAGGTTGGACAAAGCCTTGGGTGTCATGGTTTAGTGTGAGGTGCCCCTGCCTATGGCAGGTCCTTTCCAACCCTAACTATTCTGTGATTGTATGATTCTAATAAGGTCTGACACTTTTTAAAGGAAATGGGGAAAAACCCCAAAAGGGAATATTCAGCTATGAAGAAAGATCTAATTCAGTAAGTGCAGGCTCCAGCCCCTGTCTGTATGCCATCCATCTTTCTATCATCCATCAGGATTTGAGCAACATGAAAGATGTCCCTGCCCATGGGATGGGGGGTTGGACTGGGTGATCTTCAAAGGTCTCTTCCAACCCAAAGAACTCTGTGAGTCTGTGATCATTCACTATCCGGCTATAATTAAGATTCAGGACTTCAGCTGTAGATGTGCATGTATCACATCACTTCAATGGCTCTGTGTAAGATAGGAAACCAGGTCAGCTTTATTTATGTGGCTCTTGCACACAGGCTAAACTCCTTCATGCTAAGAGATCTAGACATTAAAAGAAAATACTACTGAAGTCCTTTACCAGCAGACCTAAATAAGAAAGAAAAGGCTAGATCAGAAACAAGAGTGATCTGTGCTAGAAATGCAGTAGGCAAGAGTCAGGGTGGACATGGTGGTGTTGTGGGGAGCATCCATGAGTAATTCCAGTCACAGTACTTAAGTATCTGGGAACGGAAATGCTCCAAGAACTTCATGCAGGGTGCTAATGTAATCACTTTATAGGCATTGACTAAATATTCACAAGCTCCCTTTGCTGGAATAAAGACATTTTCAAGTATTTTTCAGGAATAAAGCCTTACCCCAAACATCAGTAACAGATGGGATTCAAAGCTTCTGTCTCTCCTCTCTATAGCCAGCCAGGAACATGTTCACAGACCTGCTCTATATCACCCTGACCTGCAGCCCAGGCCTTGTGCAAAGCCATCCTCTTTGTTCCTGTTGCCTATGTGTACCACCAGGGGCAGGCACTCTTGCACTAGGGGCTGACTGACTGGGGACCTGACTGGTATATGCTGTGCTTGTCTGGCAGTCACACTTCTGGATTTCCTTCCCACAGAAAGCAGAGTGCAAAGGGTGGGGTGAATGTATTCGTATACCATGGTGTTTACCAGAGAGCATCCATCTCTTGCCCCTTGTGGTTTGGGATGTGGCCAAGGTACACACACAGACCCAGTAACTTGAAAGCATTTCTGAGGCCACCAAAATAGATGCAGCCTCTCTGTTCCCATTCTGATAATTTCTGCATCAGCTGTGGTTCAGCATGGAGCCTACATCCCTCAGCCCCTGTGTGTCACACAGCCCACCCCAAGCCTACTCTCACTGTTCTGCCTTTCTACTGAACATGGTTTCTGAAGCACCTGCTCCAGCTGTACCAAAACCCACCTGGATAATGAACTTTCCAGGGCAAGGACAATGTTGATATTTGACTTGTTGATACTGTACTGTGTTCTAACTGTAAGCAAGTAACAGGTCAGATTTCATTTCAAATTACTCTGTTTTCCTATCCTGAATTCAGATTGTTAATTCTTTCTTTAGAATGGAGACAACCACTCTCTTTTCCCCCCTGTCTAAACAACATTGCCCAACTGAGGCTCTTAGGCATTGCCACTATAAACATTAATGCATAGAGCTCCTCCTCAGCTTTCTGGACATTACTGCCCTATGGGGATCTGTCAAGTAGTTCCTGACAATTTCTCCTGCTCACCAAGTTCCCAAACAAATATCTCCACCTAAATGCAAATTTATGATAACCTCAGTCCTATGGAGTCAGGGGAGATTATTTGTGAGCTCCCAAATACAGCATCAAGTTGAATTCATTCTTTCTTGCTCTTTCCCTTCAAAAGTCTTCTCTCACCTTCCCCAAACTTTTGAGTCTTTTATTACCACTGACCTCACAGATTAACACATACCAAGTCCCCCTCATTCCTGTCAAAATAAATATATCAATCTGCTACCTTTACCAAAGCACTGGATCTGAATTCACCTAGCAACACTTATGTTAAGAACCTGTAAACTAATCACCAGGGTCTGTTTCTTCTGCTTGCATTCCAAATATCTACCCTTGAAATATGTGGATATCTAAAAATGGTGCTTGTGTTGAAAAATGACACAAACTTCTAAATGCCATAGGCAGAAGCTGGACTCAAAACTATCATCATAAAACACTGGTACATACATATGAACAGCTGAGATATGAGTGCCACAAATTATAGAAGATAAAGTGTTTCTCAAAAAAGCATGTCTACTCTTCTCTAACACATTAAATGTTTGCATGGCTCTTACCTGTATTTCAGTAGCTCTGGGGAATATTTTGACTTAGCTTTGAAAATCACCTGCAAACCAGAAAATATTGCATCAAATACAGGATACATATAAGTAAGGAACGACACTGTGATCTGCAGGAATCCTGTCTCACAGATCAGAAGAATGGCAATGATAGGTTTCATTACATGAGATTTGCATTTATTGCTTATCCATGGCAGGCAAGCTCTAAGCAAAGTATTAAAATCACTCAGCAGGAGATCATGATGTGCTTGTACACAAATTGTCTACTCCATTATTTTTACCTACTCTGCCTTGGGACTAAGATCCTAGATACCAGGGTTCCTTAGAAGACAAGCACCAGTAAAACCATAGAGTCAAGTAATTATTAGGCTCTTATATGACCTAGCAGCATATGTGTCTCATGTAGATGAGCTTATATCAGCATATTTGCATCAGAGGCCCTGTTACCTTGAAGAGCCCGTCATAGTACCCTGGCATGCAGTTGGATATATAAGCATTCAACACTGTCCCACATGACATCCTTGTCTCTAAATTGGAGAGACATCAATTTGATAGATGGACCACTCAGTAGATAAAGGACTGGTTGGGTGGCCGCACGCAAACAGTTGTGGTCAATGGCTCAGTGTCCGGCTGGAGGCCTGTAACGAGTGATGTCCCTCAGGGATCGGTGTTGGGACCGGTCTTGTTCAACATCTTTGTCACTGACATGGACAGTGGGATTGAGTGCGCCCTCAGCAAGTTTGCCGATGACACCAAGCTGTGTGGTTCGGTGGATACGCTGGAGGGAAGGAATGCCATCCAGAGGGACCTTGACACACTTGTGAGGTGGGCTGATGCCAACCTCATGAAGTTTAACCATGACAAG
>NDXB01009381.1:0-28467 GCA_002631895.1 Agapornis roseicollis
CATCAGTCCTGACCATCACTGCAATGAATTCACACCTGAACATCAGTCCTGACCATCACTGCAATGAATTCAAACCATCCCACCACAACACCTTTGATCCTCAGGGATAAAAAAGCTGCTGTGGGGCGCTGTAATAAGAAGCAATTTTTAGAGGCCTCACCATGACCATCAACAAGACCCCAGTTTCAAGGCAATTAGCTCCTTATTACTAGTGACATAGAGTTAGTGATCCCTCTGAGACATCTTTCCCTTATAACACACAGCTTGTAGTCGCCTCTTTTATAGTGAAAGATGATTAAAAAACCCATAGCAAATTCCCAACATCACTTACCCTTTGCAGCACAGCAGCTCCCATTGCTCACTGGTGCAGCTGCTTCCAAGCCAGGTCCACAAATGAAACACTCAGTGCTTTGGTAGGAGAACCAAAAGATTCCCTTGGGCAGCGCTTTTCACAGCTGCAGCTCATCAGGTTAACGATGCTGCCCAGGTGCTTGCCTCCTGGGCTGATGAGCTGGGCTCCCTTATGGAGACAGGCTGGGGAAGGCTTTGGGGAGACCTTATAACAGTCTTGCAATACCTAAAAGGGCTGACAAGAAAGCTGAGGAGAGACTTCTGACAAGGGCATGGAGTGACAGGACACGGGGGAATGGCTTTAATCTGCCAGAGGGGAGACTGAGGTGAGCTCTTAGGAAGAAGCTCTTCCCTGTGAGGGTGCTGAGGCACTGGCACAGGTTTAGCTGTGATCCCTCATTCACAGCTGAACCATGGTTCTTGGGCATTTTCTACCTAGTACTAGTACCTGTGTGTTTTTAGCATGTGACACAGATGTTGTCTGGCATTACAAAGTGGCTCCTGCTTTGTACTTCTATGAAAGGGGAGCCTTCTGTCTATGACCTAGGAAAATATCCAGGAGGAAATTCAGACCTTATGGTCTAAGCACAGTGCTGGGGATGAACTATCTCTATGGTCTTCATCGTGTTCTGTCCAGGCATCATTTTACTGTCACTGAGAAAACTGATTAATGTCTCTGCGCCTTCTCCTCTTGAGGATCATCTTCTCCATATTGGAAATGAAGCCATTGCCTTCATCTTCTCCACACTGGAAATGAAGCCATTGCCTTCATCTTCTCCATACTGGAAATGAAGCCATTGCCTTCATCTTCTCCATACTGGAAATGAAGCCATTGCCTTCATCTTCTCCATACTGGAAATGAAGCCATTGCCTTCATCTTCTCCATACTGGAAAAGAAGCCATTGCATTCATCTTCTCCATACTGGAAATGAAGCCATTGCCTTCATCTTTTCCATACTGGAAATGAAGCCATTGCCTTCATCTTCTCCATACTGGAATTGCCTTCAGTTACCCATCCCTGCAGGAGGTGGAGGAGGAACCATGTGTTCATGGTGCTTAGTAAACCCACATTCTAAGGAATTATCTGCTGGCACCAAATTCAGGAGCCATAAGACATTCAGCACCCTCCGACTAGGAAATTAGATTCTAGTGACATCCCTGGGAATGTTTTCTCTGGCTTAAAGCTGTTCTTATTTAGATATCATCCTAAGAGTGACTTGTAGCCAGTATTGTTTTGTGGCCAATACTATTGCTATAGCTCTATAAAACTGCAGACACTCTGCTGTAGGAGTGCCAAAATAATGCAGAGTTCCATGCTCTGTTTCCAGTTTGGGAATACACCCTGGAGCTAGGCAGCTAGGCAGATATGGCATCCCGAACACCTGAGAAAGCCATTCAGTAACTGGAGGGGGACTTCTGCATCTGTGAAGTGAAATGATTTTCCCTGCTCAGCTGTTACAGCAAAGGAGTGATCAACAAAGAGGAGACATTGCATTTGAGTACTCCTACGATCTGTATCCAGAAGAGGTAGAGTTGGCAGTCACTGGGGTGTCTGTGTGCTCTCAGTCTTTCTTCCTTACCCTGCCAAAGCAGCCACCAGTCTTACCTTCCTTTGTAGTACAAAGAGGGCAGCAGCATGCTGGAAGACTGCAGGAAAAGCAGCCCCATTACAGAGCACAAAAGAACTAGGAACACCAATACAAGCTGATGTGGCCAAAGGGGACTTTGCAGTGACGCAAGAGCCACCTTCCCCTCTGTGCAACAGAGAGCTGGGACCCCGGGGATGCTCTCCCTTGGCCCCCTCCCAGGTTCTCAGTTGGCTGCTCTGCTCCTGCTTGGTGTGAATGAGAGAATCTCTGGCTTTGGATGCTCTCCTGCCTCCTTCCAAAGCCCCGCAGTCTGGCGGGAGAGGAGGTGCTTTAGCACGGGGAGCTCAAATTTATTCAGTGCAATTGAGCTTGCTGGGGAGGGCAGCTCTTGTGGAGCAGGCGGTACCATTGCAGTGACAGGAATACCTGTGATAGCTCTGCAGTGCAATTAGGATAATGCCAAGAACCATCATGTGGCTCCTCTTAGGCCTGCCTGCTCCATGAACCAGCACTGCCACCCTCAGCACCCTTTCCACCACCCGCTGTGGTCCAGCTTGAGCATCACTACCAGGTGTGTTACGACAGCAGTGACTGACTGTCATAACCCACGACCACCCTGTGCATCATCTGCCAGGCAGGACAGTGTCCAGGGTCAGGTATGAACTGTCCGCTGGATAGCATCGGTCCATGGAGCTGCTCTCTGCTTGGGAAGATGGGAACAGGATGGAGAGTCATCAGAGCTGTACTGACACCAAGTCACGTGCAGCAGCCATGGGATTCTGCCCTTCAGCTGGCTCTGAACTGACGGCTCAGCTGGAGCAGGCTACTGTCTGCTCCCAGCACAGGAGGGAACCTGAGGAAAGCTGCTCCACTGCTGAGATGGGGACAGTGGGTTGTTATTATTTATATTGTGGTACTGCCTAATACGTTCTGGGTGCTTGCCAAAAGCAGAGACAAACATGGGCCCTTGCCCTGGAGACCTGTGTGTCATTGAAAGAGCCGTCAGTGCATTACCCAGGCTGCGGGCTCCACAACCCAGCCATCCCTCCCATTCAGAGGGCTGCTGGAGGCTGAAAGGAGCACTGAGGATCATGCAGACCACCCCAACTCCTGCCACAGACTGGGATTTACTTAATCTTCCCAGAGCACTGGCTGGGAGCTTAGAAGAGATTCCACAGTGTCCCCTGGTAGTTTGTTCCAATTGCTGTAACTCTTCTTGGAATCATGATTCCTCCTCCCCCCCCCCCCCCCCCCCCCCCTCCCTCTAGTNTAGTTTGTTCCAATTGCTGTAACTCTTCTTGGAATCATGATTCCTCCTCCCCTCCCCCCCCCCCAGTATTTATACTAAGTGTTCCCTGCTGCAGCCTCGAGCCATAACAGCATTTGCTGTCATTTCACTAATGAGACTGTGTGATGTGTGCTCTCCCTCAGAACATCCCTTCATATATGAGAGCCAGCCTGTCTCCTCCATGGTACAAAGCAGCCCAGGGCTCGCAGCGCTTTCGTGGGTCAGTGCACAGCCCCAGTCGGTTTGCCTGTCTTCAGCTCAGCTTGCACAAATGAACGTTCAATGCAGGAATCTCCATCTCTGCCGTTCTTAATACGTACCACATGGGCAACGCTCTCAACGCCTCCAGCAGTTGGGCCCTCTTTGCAAGCCATCATTGAGGAGTCTTCGCAACCATTGATGCAGTGTAGGAGTCTTTAACTGTAACTGAACTCCTTTGTTACAGAAGCAGGCAGAGTAATAAAGTGGGGTTTCATAAGGTGTCTCAGCAAAAGAGTGATACAGAAGTGCCCTGTATGGACCTAAATGCAATGCTGCCTCCATTCTCTCCTCCACATTTAGAATCATAGAATAGTTGGGGTTGGAAAGGAGCTTAAGATCTTCCAGTTCCAACCCCCCTGCCATGGGCAGGGACACCTCATAGTAAACCATGGCACCCAAGGCTTCATCCAATCTAGCCTTGAACACTGCCAGGGATGGAGCACTCACAAACTGGGCAAACCATTCCAGTGCCTCAGCACCCTCACAGCAAAGAATTTCTTCCTTAGATCCAATCTAACCCTCCCCTGTTTCAGTTTGAACCCGTTCCCCCTTGTCCTGTCACTACAGTCCCTGATGAAGAGTCCATCCCCAGCATCCCTATAGGCAGGGAGCAGGACCTCCTGGGGGACCTCAGCTGAAGTTGGTGCCAATCCAAAACGTCAAACAAGTGGAACCCACAAATACTCCATGTGTGACTGGGCAGAGGTGGAAAATGGGCACCAAGGTGCTCTGATGGCAGCAGAGCATTGGGTATCTCAGGTATTTCCAGATCAAATGAGAGAGCAACGTTTAAGTGCTGCCCTGTGTTAGGTGACCACTCACTGAGGGCAGTGGGCTGAGAGGTGAGCTTTCAGTTCACTGTAATTCCTATTCCTGTTCAGTACAAGTTAGTTCTTTAGTGGGTTATCTGAGAGCGTGCAAACTAGCTGGAACAGGATGGGAATGAAACCCACATTCCCTGTGTCCCAGGGCTCTATTTACCAGACTGTCATTCCTCTCGGACACGCTGCGTGTGACTCATATCCACAACGTCAGAAGGGAACCAACACACCCCAGTAGATGGAGGAGGAATGTTTGCAGACCCCTTTGACCTAAAGTTCCTCAGAATCTGTCTCCCTAGGAGGGGAGGCAAGGACAGACACCATGGACAACTGCACAGGAGCAGTGCTCATGCACCAGAGAACACCCTTTCATGAAGTGACCAAAGAGCATCTGAGAAAGAGGTGATTTACCCCAGAAGTGCTCTCTTCTGAAAGCCTCAGAGCTTCCTGAATTCCTGGGCTAACCATGTATTTTCAGTAGGACATAACAATGTTCTTGGCCACCTTTTTATTTCTGTGCCAACGTTCAGCTTAAATGGGTTTTAACACCCTTGTTCTATGTGCAGAACAACCCTAGCCCCTCTCGGCCTCATCTTCTTCTGCATGATAAGGAAAGGTAGTTTTAACAGTTTAAATGATAGCCTAATAGACCACTTCATTCCCATCTGATTTCCTGTTTCTCCTCTGCATTGACAATTATCCCCAGCTTTGTTTTACCACCAGATTTCATTGGGATGCTTTTAAACATGTTATTCATGAAGCTATTAAGATAAGCATCAAGCTTTGCTTTGAAGGATTGTTCTGGTAACTTCCTCTGTCCTTATGCATCATTACCCTCCATTCCCTACCCTCTCGCCTGCTCCTTTTCCATTTTCTCACTCCTATGGTAATTCCCAGCTTCTCCAGCTCTGCTGACAATCTACCACGGTGACCTTCTACCTTTATTGTTTCACTGAAGTCACACAGATGTGATCTATTTCATCTCCTCTGTCAAGATCAGTTATCAAGGAAAACCATGAGGTTAACCAGACCCTTTGCAAACTCCAGTCTGTGATCCCATTTTTCCATTACTTCCTTGCCTTCAGTTATTGTTTCCTTCTAAAATTGTTCTGATAGCCACACTGTGGTTTGACTAATAGGTTTATAATGCTCCAGATTCCTTCCTCCCTCCATCGTAAGTAGAGATACTACAGTTCCTAGTCTCTAACCATACAGTACTCTATGGATTAATTCAGATATGTTATATCCAAGGTTATATATGTATATATATGTATATGTATATACATATATACATATATATGTATATATGTATATGTTATATACAAGGTCTCCTAAAACTTGAGTGAAGATTATTTGTTTCCCCACACAGGTCAGGTATATACGGAAAGCACCCTGTGTTGTCCTTCCCATTGTCCACCCTGCATGTTTGCCACTTTCAGTAGCTTTATTACATTACATATCTATTACAAGGTTGGGTCCTGCCTAGACTCTAAGTTCTAGTGACCCCATCACACCTCAGACACACATAGATTGTGTCAGGCATCCTCTTACTAAAGGTGGGGTACCCCCATCATTTTCTGCACCAAGTAATTAAGATGCCTGCACATCTTGGACTCACTTCTCCTCCTCAGCTGCCACCCTTGTATTTTCCTCCTCTCTGCCTTTAAAATAAGGGTGAAAAACCTCTTTGTGTCTCCAACAAACTTCCTTTGCTTTCTGTGGTCTCAAATCTGCTCACCCAAACCAGCTTATATCAAGGAGAACAGAGGAACTCCAGAGAAACTCATTCTGATCGTCCATTCTGAAAGGAAAGAAACATTCTGACTGCTGGCAAAGCCTTCCAGAGTGCTCTGGACTGTCTACAGGCAGTTCATTTGCAGTTCTATGGGTTGAAACCAGCGACTGACTATTTGATTCCATCTGTATGTGTAATAACATGCAGAAAAGGTCTGGATACAAGGCTCAAGCTCCCTGTTTTAATTCTAGCCCCAGGATCTTGGAGAACACCCTGTCCCTTTCCCTACTTAGAACCTTCTTAGTAAGTGGCCTGTGCTCAGCTCAGATGGGTTTGCTGCCAGATGTCTCTCCAGGCAAGCTGCTTGTTAACCTCATTCTAATAATAAATATGACCCCTGCTTTCACAATACCTTTCAGCATGGGAATTCAAAGGGGTTTAAGTATGCTGAGCATTTTAACAGCAATGAAGAACTAATCTGGTAAATTTTCTTTCACCCTTATGACAGCAAATGAAATTTCACACTGGGAAGAGTATAAATACAATGGGAGAACTTTGCCTTTCCAATGGATGAGAACCTACATAATATCTTGGGATAAACCTCATCTTTAATAGCCTTTTCCAAGTGATGCTACTGAGATCCCCTTCAGCCAACAAAGCCGGCTCCTGGAGAGCAGTCTGTAGCAATGTGCTCTGTGCAACCACTGAATAGCATGTCTCCACCAAAACAAGGGAACTCATCCCCTTGGACTCTATTTTCACTGCTTTCCTGCTAGGTTTTAGCTAACACACAGTGAGTCCATTAGATTGGTGGCTGCTCCTCAGGTATGTCCAAGAGAGAAGATCAAGAATAGGAGGTCATCTTCTTGCTCACTGTGAAGCTTTTCTCCAGGTAACCATTGTATCAGAAGCTGTAGAGCTCTGGCACCGAGTTCAACATCCTTAAGCAGGGAAGACTTGGCTTCTTTGGAATTATGCTACAGAAAACGTGATGGGAGTGCCTCAGGACCTTCATGGCCCTCCAAAGAACTTGTACTGCCTGTGACAATAGGTTACTTAGGCGCTGCCAATAGCATGACTGCTCCTTCTCTAAAGATGTTCTGCATCTGGAGTGGAGCTATCCAAGGGATTAAGTCCATCCTTGTCAAGTGCCTGTGCCTCGTATATCCTGGTGAAGGAAAGGCTTTTCCCAGCAAAGTGGCCTCAAATCAATCAGGCAACCTCTCCCTGCTGCAGGCCAATGTGTGAACAAGGAACAATCCAACACCCGTAATACAGGAAGCCTTTCACACTGATCCAACACTTTGGAAACACTGCAAGTGACATTTTGGGCACCACAGCATTTGGTATCCGTGAACTGCAGAAGGGAAGAAGGTTGGAGCCCTAACCCATGATGTGAGCAGGGGGACAAACACACTTGGTCTCCTGGATGTGCAGCTGGGAGTGTAGCACCTCTGGGAGCCCCAGTTCAGCAATGGCAGATCCTCAGGAGCTGCAGTGCCTGGAGGCTTTCTGCTGGCCCTACCAGCAGCCAGGCACTGATCCAGAGGAATTCAGCCCTATTTCAGTGGGACTTTATTAATGGAGATAAAGGTGAGGTTGTTTGGTTTCAGTTCATCATTGCTTTGGATGAAGAAAACGTTTTTTCAGAGCATTCCCAGCAAATCCTACCCACGATTCACTCTCTAGCATTCAGCAATGAAGCTCAAACTCAGCTCCGATGCCCTCTCCCACCTCTGCCCACAAAGCTATTCAATAGCCTCTGCCTCTGCCAAGGCTCCCTCGGGGCACACTGACCTGGCTGCAGTTCATGGCGCTGCAGAGCACAGCATCCATGCTTTGAAATCTGGTTGTAGTTTAGCTCATTCCCTCACTTCTGCTTCTTCAGCATTCATTACCAAGCCCCAAAACATCGTTTTCCCTACTGCCTCCCTCCAGAACACTGGCAATGGCTGATCTGCTCATTGCTCAGATAGAAAATTGGCTGGAGACCCCAGAAGTTGAAATGTGTTGGCAGCTGCCACCATTTTGTCACAAGTCTCTAAAACGTCCTGGTTTTCCTAGGGCTCCTGCCACCAGTGATGTGAGAAATACAAATCTTCACTTGCTTTTACTTTTGCTCCCACATGGTAGGAGAAAAAAGATGGAATAATTGAATGCATCGTGACTGAGCATCACAGAGATGCAGCGAGGGCTGGAGCAGCTCTGCTCTGGAGCCAGGCTGAGAGAGCTGGGCTGGGGCAGCCTGGAAAAGAGAAGGCTCCTTAAGGAGAGACCTGAGAGAAGCTCCAGTGCCTAAAGGGGCTACAGGAAACCTGGAGAGGAGCTTGGGACAAGGGCCTGTAGGGACAGGACAAGGGCAATGGCTTGAACCTGCCCAAAGAGGGGAGACTGAGCTGAGCTCTCAGGCAGAAGCTCTTCCCTGTGAGGGTGCTGAGGCGCTGGCCCAGGGTGCCCAGAGAAGCTGTGGCTGCCCCATCCCTGGCAGTGCTCAAGGCCAGGTTGGACACTGGGGCTTGGAGCAAGCTGCTCCAGTGGAAGGGGTCCCTGCCCATGGCNAGGTTGGACACAGGGGCTTGGAGCAAGCTGCTCCAGTGGAAGGGGTCCCTGCCCATGGCAAGGGTTGGGACTGGATGAGCTTTAAGGTCCCTTCAACACAAACCACTCCGGGATTCTATGATTATTGTAATGGCAAACCCAACACTAAAGCAAAGAGACAGAACTCCAGGTCCTGACCCTGCCAGTCTAAAGAAGCTGGGCTTGTGAAGATCTCACAGATGGAATTCCTTTCCCAGTTTGTGCTAATAAGCAGGCAGTGAGGGACAGAGCCAGCTCCCTGAGAGGAAGCTGTGGCAGGATTCAAACCATATTAGACACGAGAGAACCCACACTGACACTGACCCACAGGTGCAAATCCCCCGGGCTCCGTTAGTTCTTGTGCTTATGGAGGCACTTGTTTCCCATTTCATTATGCTGAACTCAGGACAGCAGATTCTCAATGTGTTCAACAGCAATAGAGATGGAGAGAGCTTGCTCTCCTTTTACAACGGCAGATTGCAGGATCCTTTGATAAGCAAAGATTCCTTTGTTCAGCTGTGTATCAAATGCTTAACAAAGGGTGATGTTAATGCACATTTAAAATACAACCTGAATATAACTCCCTTCCTCCTTTGGGGCTCATGGTTTTCTCTACCTACAGGTTCTCTATCTGCCCTCAGTCTTTCATGAAGAATAAGGTATGGCAGGGCATGAGCTGCTAGTATGTAGTTAGAAATTCCTTAAAGTAATAAAACCCCAATCTGGCTTCTTTTCACCCCATAAAGAATAGAAGGAAAAACAGCCTGGAGCCTGCTTTTCCTTTAACACCTCCTATAGCAAGATTTGGTGCTGCCTGGTTTGCCCTTTGAGCGTGGGAAAACACCACGGGTGGAAACCAAGGGTTATTCCACTCCTTGCATTAATCCTCTCAGGCTGCAGAGTTATCATGATCCTTCAAATGATACCACACGCAGCCATCTGCTTCCAAAGGCCAGGCTGGGCATCAATCCACATGGTTTAAAAGAGGGGAAAAGGCTTCGAAGTAAAGAGGCGCTTATGCAATGCCAGCCCTGGCCCTGGAATGCTGAAACCTTTAATCACCTACAGAGAGGGAGCCCTGTGTTGTTATTATTCCTCTTACATAACATCCTGCTGTATCTGCTGACTGAATGGGCTTTTTCTTGTTGTTGTTTTGGGTTATTTTAAAGCTGAACCATTTTAAAGCTGATGCCAAAAGAGCTCAGTGGCAAAGGGCAACCCTCCCCAGGAGAAAGCCAACCTCATCCATGAGCAAAATCAAAGCGCCATCACAGGCTGAGATTCGCTACCTAAACCCTAACCATTAACAACAAAGAACCCAGCAAACGAGGTACAGGAAGCAACAGCTGACACCCGGAATGTGGGTACCCTGGCAGACAGAAAGGCAGAGCTCCCCCTCTCTCCCACGGCCCTCATTCACCCCACGTTTTCTTTACCCTTCTGCAGGGGAACTGTTTTATTGCTAAGGGCTGCGATTGCCCCCGGGCTGAGTGAGATTTGAAGCTGGGCAGCTTGACATTGTGTCACGACAGGCCCTGTCGTTGGCAAACACTCAGTGCACCTGAGAACAGTCCAGTGAGTCCAATAACGGGGCAGGAGGGATCTTTAGGGGCAGGTTGAACCCCATGAGGAGGCTCATACAAGTCCTCTCCCATGGTGCACACACAGCTCTGCCCATTCCTGTCCAGGAGCCTGATATAACTCAGCATTATCCATGTTTCCTGCAAGCAGACACACTACAACAGCCACACACAGAGCAAAAGCTGCCCTTGAGCCATACACACACTGCAGTGCCATGGGGGCAGCCGCATCCCCCTGTACACCCAGATGGGTGACTTGGCAGGGATCCCCCATGGCAACTCCAGCTCTCTGCCCTGTGCCCGTGGCATCCATAGCTGACCTCCTAGGGAAACCCTTCTGCTGTTTATAAACTCAGCTTTAAGGCAGACAAACTCAGAACCAGTTGTCCTTAAAACACAGCAGCTTTGGAGCAGCTTCCCAAAGCTGGAAGGGCCCAGCACTGTATCTGCCTTCCAGTGAGGATTACAGACCCTTGGGGTGCAGGATCCACCCGTGTAGGTGCCCTCTCACTGTGCATTCTTGCATGCAAACAACCATCTCTTTGCACATTAAAACACAGCCCATTTCCTGTGCTCTTCCAGGGTGAGTGCACCTACAAGCACCAGCGCTGGGTCCATCAGCCCAGCACCCAGTCTCAGTTCATTGGCATTCATGTGCAAAAGGAAAGGGTGGAGATGCTCAGATTCCCCCCGGATAGCCGGGCACGATGACTGCCCTTGTCCTCTTCTAGGCTTACATGGAAAAGCTGCTGCCTGCAGACCAAGCCCATGGCAGCTGAATTGTTGTCTAGGCCAACCAACACCCACAGGACCCAATCCCTTTTGTGCTCTCCCTCTTTGTACTGGATATAAATCATCCCACTGGAAACCTCTGGTATTTTTAGGCCAGAGCAGAGTTGGCTGGTTCCCCACTTGCCCCTTCAGAACAGGGCATGAACAAGGCAGGGAGGAAAAGGCAGTCACACTGCTCCAGAATCATAGATGTCCCTCCTTATGGCAGGGGTTGGAACTAGATGATCTGTCCAACCCTAACTATTCTGTGATTATAGAATCATGGAATGGTTTGGGTTGGAAGGGACCTTAAAGCTCATCCAGCTCCAACCCCTGCCCCAGGCAGGGACCCCTTCCACTGGAGCAGCTTGCTCCAAGCCCTTGTATCCAACCTGGACTTGAGCACTGCCAGGGATTGGGGCAGCCTGTGCCAGCGCCTCAGCACCCTCACAGGGAAGAGCTTCTGCCTTAGATCCAACCTAAATGTCCCGTTTCAGTTTGAACCCTTTGTCCTATCACTGCAGTCCCTGATGAAGAGCCGATCTCCAGCATCCTTGTACCCTTCAGATACTGAAAGCTGCTCTGAGGTCTCCATGCAGCAATCAATGCCTAAGGAGGCTGCAAGAAACCTGGACAGGGACTCTGGACAAGGGATGTAAAGATAGGAGCAGAGGGAATGGCTTTAACCCGCCAGAGGAGTCATTGAGACAAGCTCTTCAGCAGCTGCTCAGAGCCACCTTTGCTAAGAAGTGGCAGCAAAGACCTCAAGAAGAGCTTCCCTCTGGTCCCGGTCAGCAGCTGCCTGCCTCAGCTGAGCATCCATCATGCACTGAAACGCGATGATTGCCTTGCTCTGTGCAGCCCAGCACTGCCAATGGTGCCCAGTGCCCACAGCCAGTGAATCCAGCCTCATCACCCTCCTCCTCCCTCGCCTTCCCGAGGCACCGAGCCCTGCAGTGAGCCATTAAGCCCCTGCCACCAAGTTGCTCCGAGGCCCGTTTGTCATCGCCAGCGTTTGTTTGGGAATGTTTGCTGGGAAGCACATGGCGGCGGGGTCAGGGGATGCTGTGGAGGTTTTTCCTCTTGTGTCCGGGGGCCGGGGAACTTTGTGCGCTTCTCAGTGTGTTCCACTCCATTAAATCCAAAAGGATAAAAAAGCCAACACGGGGATAACTTAAAGCAGATGTGAGCACAAGGCTGAGACCCTTCAGAGAACAAACACGGCCATTTCATTGCCATTCCAAAAGGCTTTTCTGGCAAGCCTCCCCTCCATGTCCTACATTCTTTCATTCCAAGGAAGACAAACAATTCCGACTGGAGCAGCAAGGCACGTTCTTCAAATAAACAGGTTCCCTCAAATGGTTTTTGCCTTTGTGTCACCCCGATACACACATTCCTCTCCTAAAGCATCTGTTGGGGTGACCTGAAGGACCATTTGTGGCACACCTTTCATTTAAGGAGTCCGAAGCACCACGCTCAGCCTGTGGGAGCCACTCACATGGAAGTGTTTTCACCTCCGCATCCCAACAGTCTCTTCATGCCCTGCAGTAACAGAGAGAATCTGTGGCATTTGTGGATGCTAAAACCAGAAATCCTCTGGAGCCTTTCAGGGCAGGAAGAGGGACACAGCTGGAATGTGAAGGGGACTGTTTGCTGTTGAGTGGGGCCTGATCCTCCTAGAACCAGGTTGCTTGGGCACTTGGGCTCATCACCACCAGCTCTGCAGGGTTTGAGAACAGATAAACCCTGTTTTGCCTCAAGGATCTTTCAATGGCTCAAACACAGGGATACTTTGGGACAGAAACAGTCCGTAACAGATTACCTGATTAACCTGGTTTAATTCCATCTCTGTTATTTCTCCCTGTGCCCTTGACCAAAGTCACTCAATCCTGCCTTCTAGCTTCTACATTTCATGCTTACTTTGCTAGCTACTTTTGCCTCTGGCTTTGATTCCCTGCCCATTCCTGCACTCTGCTCCAGTCCTTCTCATGAGCTCTCTATAGCTCCACATGGCTCTACCTGCCTCTTGATGGGAAAACCCAATGCCAAGTTTAGACAGATTTTATTATTTCAAGGTTTTGGTTCCTGGTGTGTTTTCCATATTCTCCTCCATGAGAAAGAACAGAGGTTGTCTCTGGAGCACATCAGGACACAATTCCGACATCCACACCTGGGATTTAAGACTGTTTCTCTTGAAGCTTCCCCATATGAGGAAAGGAGACTGAGGCAGAGTCAGCTTAGAGCTCCAGCCTTCTGTCCAGGGAAAGCAGGCAGTCACTGCTGGCAATTCCCATTTCAAATCCAGGTTGCTTGGAGATGTTTTGGGCTGCCCTGCAACCTGAAAGACTTCCTCCACCTTCCAGTCGAATGGCATTTAGATTAATAAATAGATTGTAAATAGCAAATGGTAGAGGTGCTAAATGTAAAGGAGATAGCAAAAAAATAAATAGTAGACATAAAATGGGTTGTTTCACACACGATAAAGAGAAGGGGGTTAAAACAAAGAGGGAATGGCTCCTGCAGTGTGGGCACAGAGGCACGGCCTGAGGACAACTTACAATGCACACCACACTCACCACTGCTACAACAGCTTCATCACAGGGCTCAAAGCTGGACCCTGTGCACTGAGTGGGACACAGGAAGCGGTGCGATGGTTGATGTAAGTGGAGCCCAGTGACTCCAGTGGAAAGGGTGAAGCAAGAGAAGTGAGATGGGCCCTATAACCCCCCCTCCTACAGGAGGTGGGTCACTGCATCCTCTAAGAACAGAAATATCTGCTTCACCCTCCTAATAGGATTTTCATATCCCTCGGGAGCTTAACATGGGAAAACATGCACCAAAATAAATCGATCATTCCAAATCATGATGATGAAAAATCTTTCAATCTCCCCAATCCCTCTAAATCCCTTTAGAGGATGCTGTATTTCTCACAGTAAGTTCCCTCGGTTAATTCTGCCACTGAGTTAAGGTACCCAGAGGAGAAATAAAAGAGCTGGGCTTGAAAAACATTTGTCTTTGGCTGCTGGACTTCAGAGGACCTGAACAACCAAGGGACAAGCACTCCACAGCAAGGACAGCTGCATAAACTTCCTGAGCACAAGAAATCCATCATAATAAAAGGCTTTTATACTTTTCTTTAATACAGTTAGGTACCAAAGATAAAAGGGTTGTTTCCCAGAATCATTCCTGTTTGGCACAGCTCCTGCTTGCTCAGATGAGGAACTTTTACTATTGAGCTTTCCATAACCTCTACCCTCAAAATCTGGGGAATGTCTTGCATGGAAAATACAGAACACACTAAAATTGCAAACATTCCTGGCTTTTGCATTCTCTCACATTAATATTGCTTCCTCCTCTTCAGCAACTCACCCCAGGGCTGTGCAGGGAGCTGCATCTGAAGGCTGCTTCCAAGCTGGCTAGGAGGAATGATTCTGAATTGTCGGAGTGAGAAGGAACCAAGCAAAGTAAAGCCCTACATAAACCTACCCATTTCTGCCTCTTCTTGCATAAGATGGTAAATCAGGTGCAAGCACAAGAGGGACATGGACCTGATGGAGTGAATCCAGAGGAGGTCATAGAGGGGCTACAGGAAACCTGGAGAGGGGCTTGGGACAAGGGCCTGTAAGGACAGGCCAAGGGGAATGGCTTGAACCTGCCCAAAGAGGGGAGACTGAGCTGAGCTCTGAGGCAGAAGCTCTTCCCTGTGAGGGTGCTGAGGCGCTGGCACAGGGTGCCCAGAGAAGCTGTGGCTGCCCCATCCCTGGCAGTGCTCAAGGCCAGGTTGGACTCAGGGGCTTGGAGCAAGCTGCTCCAGTGGAAGGGGTCCCTGCCCATGGCAGGGGTTGGAGCTGGAGGAGCTTTAAGGTCATAGAATCTTAGAATAGTTCAGGTTGGAAAGGACCTTAAGATCATCCAGTTCCAACCCCCCTGCCATGGGCAGGGACACCTCACACTAAACCATGCCACCCAAGGCTTCATCCAACCTGGCCTTCAACACTGCCAGGGATGGAGCACTCACAACCTCCCTGGCCAACCCATTCCAGTGCCTCCCCACCCTCACAGCAAAGAATTTCTTCCTTAGATCCAATGTAAACTTCCTCTGTTTCAGTTTTAAGCCATTACTCCTTGTCCTATCACTACAGTCCTTCAACCCAAACCAGTCTGGGATTCTATGAACCTATGAAATTAATTACATTACTAATACAAAGTGAGCAGTCACAAAGGAATCTCAAAAAGCTGCAAGTTTTAACCCAAAGCACCTTCCAAGCTCCTGCTGTCACTCTCAGACTGGCTTACTGCTGTGTTAACATCCATCAATCCACACTTCTCTCAGTTCAGGCAGGCCAGACTAAAGGTAGACTGAGTAATAAAATTAGGACCTTTGGGTGGTAGGCAGCATATAAACATCAGTCACATCAGTCACAGCTATTTACTGCTGGTGAGGCACACAGCACAGGGCAAGAGGGGGCCCGTCACCGGGCTGCAGATGGACAGAAATGCCAAGCTATAAATATGCTGATGTGTTTTTACATCTGTTGTGGCAAAGGCAGGATGGTCGTTGTGGTGCTGGGACGTTGCCGGGGCTGGTTTCTAATTATAATTAGATTCTGTTGCTTTTCCAGTGTCATTATCAGAGCCACAGTCATGTGGGCTTGCTTTTAAATGCTACCGGCCCCTACGAATTATTCTGGGACCAAGGGAACTCCACAGGGGAAACAATTCCAGCCCCAGGAGCGCCTCCTTCTGCTGTCAAGTGGTGGGTGCTGCTCCCGGATACCACCACAACCCATGGCACTGACACATTGGATGATGCTGGGACTGGTTTTCCGACGCCAATCACAGCGAGCACACCTCAGGGTGCTGGTGGCTTCTCTTGCCTTGCCCTTGCTCCTTGCCCCTCCATAGGCTGGTGCCATCAGGTCTGAAGGCCTTTTTGCACCTGTGGGTTCAGGATTTGAAAGCGCTGGAGCATTTTCAACATCCAAAAATAAATGGCACTTGTCATTAGAAAAGGAGTGGCTGGAGTAGCCAGGCTTCCACAGAGCATCTGATGCTGAAAGGGCTGCCTCTTGCTGTTGCTCATGATACCTTTGCTCTGCATTCCGCAAGTGCCACTATGGGAACCTTCCCAAACAAGCTTCTAGGAGCCATGCCCAGGGAAAACAGGATGCTGGAGTCTGTGGGTGAAGCTGATGTGCAGAAAGATTCCAGCTGAAAGGACTACGGGACTCACCGGAGCAGTTCTTCCTCTGCAAATCCACAGGGAAGTGGGATTAAATGATTGGACTTGACAGGCAGGGAGAGCTACGCTGACTCTGGTTAATCTTCCTCATAGGATAACATATGCAAGGCAAGGGCAGGAAACACATTAATGCAGCACTTCAGGACTTTTTATTTCTTTTTGGAGTCATATTCTATCAAGGGTGTTTGTGATATTAAGCAAATAATGGGAAGAAAACAGAGCTGGTTCTGTACAGAGATGTATAAACGTCCCCAGAAGCTTTGCCCATACAGCACAGGCACCGCTCTGCCTGATGGGTTTGACCGATGCTCTGGTACCTCAGCACGCACTTCATCTCCTTGCTACCCAGCCAGGAGATTCCACATGCTGCGTCTGAGCCATTCCCAGGCTGTCTCCCACATTGTGCAATGGCCTCTGCAACTGCAAGGTAAAGACTCATGGTCCATCAGACCCTGCACTCACAGATGTATCTTTGGGCTGATGGATTCCTGTATGTCTGAACGAACTGTTGGAACTTCAGAGGGAAAAAGCCTTCAAGATCATCCATGGTGTTGCTTTTCTCAGCTGCAGGCTCTTATTGACATGATCTCTGCGTGTGCCAGAGGAAGAACTGACTGACCTCACTCTTGCATTCCAAGTCTCATAAGTATTTATAGCTTGCCCTAGGTAGACTGTATTTATGGCCAGAAAACAAGGCATTACTGCCCAGTGTATACCTTCCCTTGCTCTGCATCAAGCCCTGAGGTCTCATTTCCGTTGTATCAACAGCTCCTTCCCTTCCTGGTCATGGTTCCTTTCAAACATTTGCAGATTGCTTTAAAGTCACCTTTTAATCACCTTGTGGAGCTAGGCCATGGATACTTAGCTTCATTAAGCTTACTTTATTTAGCTTGCACTGTGGGACAAGACGCTCCTATCACATAACCCTTCACCTTCCCCACTGTCTCAACATCAATGACCCTCAGTCCCAGACACCGGTCACCTCTGCAGCATAGGGTGCTCCCAGGGGAATGGAGGAGAGCATTTCACCTTGCTTTACAGCTTGGAAGTCATAGAATCCTGGAATGGTTTGGATTGGAAGGGACCCTAAAGCTCATCCAGTTTCAACCCCTACCACGGGCAGGGACACCTGCCACTGGAGCAGCTTGCTCCAAGCCCCATCCAGCCTGGCCTTGAACACTGCTCCAAGGTCTTCCTTTAAGGATCCTTCTCTTCTCTTCTCCTCTCTTCTCCTCTCTTCTCCTCTCTTCTCCTCTCTTCTCCTCTCTTCTCCTCTCCTCTCTTCTCCTCTCCTCTCCTCTCTTCTCCTCTCCTCTCTTCTCCTCTCCTCTCTTCTCCTCTCCTCTCTTCTCCTCTCCTCTCTTCTCCTCTCCTCTCCTCTCCTCTCTTCTCCTCTCCTCTCTTCTCCTCTCCTCTCTTCTCCTCTCCTCTCTTCTCCTCTCCTCTCTTCTCCTCTCCTCTCCTCTCCTCTCCTCTCTTCTCCTCTCTTCTCCTCTCCTCTCTTCTCCTCTCCTCTCCTCTCTTCTCCAGCCCAGCTCTCAGCCTGGCTCCAGAGCCATCTCCGTGGCCTCCTCTGGGCTCACTCCAACAGCTCCACATCCCTCTTGTGCTGTCAGCCCCAGAGCTGGATACAGGACTGCAGGTTGGAGCACTATATACAGATGTATACCTATATAAATACAGGGAGACAATCCAAAAGAATCTGTTTTGCTTTTAAGCACACTATCATCATCCTCTAAGCCAGGAAAGCAATGAGCTGGGCTGCTCTGATGGTATCCTCTCTTGGGGAAAAAAAAGCTGCACTGCTTCAACATTCAGAACCTTCAATCCTGGTGCCAAATGCATCCCTCTGAATGAACACTGGTGGACCGAAAGGGGTTTCTTTTTCTCTGCTTCAGCCTTCTCTCCCAGGATAAATCTTATTGGAATTTGCTTTATATATTGTGCTTTTGAATGTGCTTTTAAACATCCAGAAATGACTGTGAGAATGTTGCCTTCTCATTAGCAAAATTTACTCCATATTTTGCTCCATTGTTACAGCACAGTTCAGCAGTGTTAACAATGGGAACCCTAGAGCAAATGGTCTGGCATCAGCACTTGCCATCGAACGATGGCTGGTCAAAAATATGTTGGAAAAGTGAGCTTGTGATTTGTTTCAATGTGCTTGGCTTCAGTAAGCATTCCCAAAGGAGGCTTTAATAGGAAAATTAGCCAATTTTTAGTTATATTTTAATATGGGGGGGTGTGTCTTCTGGGAAAACCTATGGTGGTGAATAAAGAAAGTAGGGACCCCCTTACCTGCCTTACTCTTGATGTTGGATAAGAGAACAAATGAAAAGCGCAGGAGGGTGTGATTTTCTTCAGCAGAATGAAATTAAGCAGGGCTTTTTAATTCAGAATTCCTAACAAAATGGAAAAGACCCATAAACCTCCTGATGTCTTTAACACCTGTATCCCAGGGTCCATCCCTTCTCTTTGTGCCACAGAGCAGTGTCGGTGGGATGTAGCCCATCGCAACAACAGCGCGCGAGTGAGCTTTCAGGTTTCCACGGAGCTTTGAGCACTGCAGGTAAAGGGACCTCAGTCACATTCAGGAAGGTTTAAACCGTGTTTCTGGGGCTGGAGGAGGGAGAGCAGCAGCGGAGCTCTCTGGTGAAAGCTCTGCTGGAGATCAGAACGGTCCTCTCTGATACTAAAACTCAGTGATCTCCAGAAGCTGCTTCCATTCAGTGGGAACGACTGCTGCTTTTTCTCCTTGTGCAATGCCTTCGATCTCCTTTGTTACCACAAAACTGCTGTAACTAAAACACAGCTAAAGCACAAGCTCTGAAACCCTCCAGCTGTGCCTTCCTACGGCCATGGACACAGTTCCGCACACCCAGGACAAGGCAAAGTGGATTCATTGGGTTTTTTTTCTTCCTATCTCTCACAAACTCTGTTTCCTTCTCATGAATATACAAATCAAGATCCTGGATTGAGGTATTTTCTGTTTCAACTCAGACCAAGGGTCACACATGAGCACGACCTGAACTTGACCAGCCCACCTCAGTGCACTGGTTCTCAAAATGAACTGGAGTCATCAGCTGTTAATACTTCTGCAAACCTACTGCTTCCTTCCTGGTGTTAGCCAAGGATTCAGAGGACCCAGTTAATACTGACAGCTCGATCCAATTTAAGAGGAGGATTTGGAGCTCATTACGTTGCTTATTGGCTGCTGCTGAACCTGAGCTGGGACTAAACTGTGCTAGAACCTTCCACTGGGACAGACCAAAATAACCCAAGATGCTTTGGCACACCTGAATGAAAGTCCTGCTCTGCCTCCCATTCAACACTGGATATTCCCTGTGTCCTGTGGAAATCATAGATCTGGTTTGGGTTGAAGGGACCATAAAGCTCACCCAACTCCAACCCCTGCCACAGGCAGGGACCCCTTCCACTGCAGCAGCTTGCTCCAAGCCCCTGTGTCCAACCTGGCCTTGAGCACTGCCAGGGATGGGGCAGCCACAGCTTCTCTGGGCACCCTGTGCCAGCGCCTCAGCACCCTCACAGGGAAGAGCTTCTGCCTGAGAGCTCAGCTCAATCCCCCCTCCCTCAGCATTCCTGCCCTTGTGTAAGAACTCGGTCACTGCCAATGCATCCGCCCTTTTTTGATGCTGGCATANCTGCCTGAGACCTCAGCTCAATCCCCCCTCCCTCAGCATTCCTGCCCTTGTGTAAGAACTCGGTCACTGCCAATGCATCCGCCCTTTTTTGATGCTGGCATAAAGTGACATTATTAATAGTTTGTGATCTACTGCGCCTTCCATCCGAGGATCTTTCCCAAAGCATTTTAGGAGGCTGAATCAGTTTTCAAAACACTCCTGTGTAATGCTATCCCCATTTCACTGGAAGAAATACTAAGGCAGTGGGAGGCAATTTTCCCAAGGGTTCATTGGTAGAGTCCAAAGTCAAGCTTTGGAGTCGTGCTCCAAATATAACCCATGTTCTCATCCCATGGCTGAAAGCTGAATGCCGGAGTCCCCCCTCTTCATGCTAAACATACCTCCTGCCTGGGGCTTTCTGCTTCCCAAAGGCTGCCTGTTGCCATGGTAACTGCACTTTAGACCGCTGGACCAGATCTGCTTCACTTACATCAATGCAAATCATGAGCAAATTCATTGAAATCAGTGGAGCTACTCCAGGTTTCCATGGGGAGGGTGGATACAGAGCAGAATCAGTCCCTCTGGATTTGACATAAGAAGGTGATGATCTCTTAAGAGTGAAGGAAAACATATTTGATCATTACAGGGGGAGAAAGGATGAAGAATGCCTTACAACAAAGGTATAGAAAGTAAACCTGAGAACTTGACTTCACCTATGGTGACTTGACATTCTCAGATCTGCTTCTGACCAACATCAGTAGAAGCTCTTAGAGCTCCCAAACAAGAGCAGTGCTTCCTGCTTGCACTGAGCCAAGACCACATTCATGCTTTTACTCTGAGAATAAGGGACAGGGAAGAATGGAGTACAGAAAGAGAACAGGACCAGTTCATGCTGCTGGTTGCAGGATGGGTCTCACAGGGGTGAGGGAGCAGGTAGCAGGTCCCCAGGTGGCCTCCCTGTGGCATATTCCTGGAGGGGAAGGGAACGCCTGATGGAACAGGAACTGAATTGGTGAATGGTTTCTTCAGTGTCTGCCACAACACCACAAGCACCTGGAATGCTTCTGACCAGGGAAATGGAAGAAACATGGGAGGCAAGACGTGAAACAGAGGCACCTTGTCTAGGAATAGTAACCATCACCCTGTAGCTTCCGCATCACTGCTTTGTGAGCAGTGAGAGGTGGAGGCTGGCACTGGGGAGGAAGAACATGGCATGCTAGAGGGAAAGCAAACCATCCTGTGTGCAAAGCTGGGTAAGCAGCCACTGTTTTATACAGTTCACGGAGATACTGGCAATATCCTCCTAGCCAGCTCAGTCTTTCACACTGGCAGGGGATACTCTGTTAATCCCGTTGGACCTCAAACACTTTAATCTGCAGTTATTTCGCTTCCTGAATTAACACTCAAATTCCCAAACTTCCAGCCGTGCAGATTAGATTGCTGCTGAGCACCCCAGGGAAGGAACCCCGTTGGATCAGGTAGGTTCAGGACTCAAAGAAGGTTTTACCCCCATAGCAAAACCGATGGAGCTTTGCTGACTGAAGACTCCTGCACAGCCAAGCAAGAGACTGGAAGCCTATGAGCAGGTTTAGCACCATCTGCTGTCCTTATGGGCAAAACACCTTGCAAAGCTGGATTCAGCACTGAGAAGCGGTCATCATGACCTGGTGTCAAGGGGCACTGGGTAGGATTTAGCACCCAATTTAGAGGACCACAGCCACCATTACAGGGTGAAAGCATAACATGGACCCTTGTGTATGGAATCATAGAATCGTTCAGGTTGGAAAGCACCTTAAGATCATCCAGTTCCAACCCCCCTGCCATAAGCAGGGACACCTCACACTAAACCATGGCACCCAAGGCTTCATCCTCCCTGGCCTTGAACACTGCCAGGGATGGAGCACTCACAACCTCCCTGGCCAACCCATTCCAGTGCCTCAGCACCCTCACAGCAAAGAATTTCTTCCTTAGATCCAATCTAAACCTCTCCTGTTTCAGTTTGAACTCGTTACCCCTTGTTCTGTCACTGCAGTCCCTAATGAAGAGTCCATCCCCAGCATCCTTGTAGGCTCCCTATCATAGAATAGTTAGGGTTGGAAAGGATCAACAAAGGATCACGCAGTTCCAACCCCCTGCCATGGGCAGGCACACCAATGTATGTGGAAGATGAAGCAAAGAATCACTTTGAAAAGCAGAGCTGGTCACACTAAACACATGGCCTAATAGCACGGTGACCCTGCTAAGCATCCCAGAGCTGGTCATGCCCCTTGGGCCAGGCCAAGTTTTGGATACAGGTTTCAAAAGCCTGGGTGGCTCTTGTGAAACAAACAGAATTCCTTTGCCCATCTCAACCTAAGAGTTCAATGCTCTGATTCAGGCCTTGATGACATGCTAAAGCTTGGACTCATCCCATTGTTTTATCAGGAGGCTGACCTGAGGTTCAGGCTTTTGAAGGAATCCCCTCCTACACATGAACACGGGGCTGAGGGTCCAAGGTGAGCACCCTCCACACCTGCTGCTGGACCTGCTGCCAAGAGAAGCATAGCCAGAGATAACACAGGAATTCAGTTGCTGCGCTGCCAACATTCCCAGTTCCTTAGCTCCAGTTCTGTAAGATACGAAAGATACGAACCTATGAATCTCAATTTGAGTTTGTTTCATTTTAAGCAATTTTCTAGTTCAAAAGATTGGGAAGAAAGCCTGGAAAAGCAACTCCAACTTGAGTTGCCATAAGACTGATAACAAAGTGTGCTCTGAAAAACAAAACCGTGATTTTTGTGTTCATTGCATTTGTGAAGGCCCAACATACAAGGTTTAAACACTTGAGGTTAGTAATACTCCGGATGCCATTACTATGAGAAAGCAATATCTATCCATGTAGGAGAAGGGCAACAAGCCAGATTCTCCCCTTAACTTAGACCACATTGGTCTAGCACACAAGAAGATTTATACTGGGAGAATGGAGACTCTCCACTGACTCAGGGAATCTCACTGCTCTACACGATTCCCATCATTTGAAAGGGTAAAATTTTTACATGGAAAGGCAAAAATTCCCAAGATTTGGAGTTTTTGCTCTTTGTCAAAGAGGCAGAAATTGAGCAGTGGTATTAATATTGGCACCACACTTGGTAAACAGCTGCTTGACAAAAGGACATTGCTCCAGGGAAAATAGGATTATTCCTACGTGTGATCCAACCATCCAAGAACGAGCATTTCCACTTCCAGATGATCCAAATATGCCCATAGAATCATAGAATAGTTCGGGTTGGAAAGCACCTTAAGATCATTCAGGTCCAACCCCCCTGCCATAAGCAGGGACACCTCACACTAAACCATGGCACCCAAGGCTTCATCCAGCCTGGCCTTGAACACTGCCAGGCACTGATGGAGCACTCACAACCTCCCTGGCCAACCCATTCCAGTGCCTCAGCACCCTCACAGCAAAGAATTTCTTCCTTAGATCCAATCTAAACCTCTCCTGTTTCAGTTTGAACCCGTTCCCCCTTGTCCTGTCACTGCAGTCCCTAATGAAGAGCCCCTCCCCAGCATCCCTATAGGCCTCATTTTCTCAGAGATCTCAGAAAAGGAATACTTGAGGATTACAATCACAGCAGTTTCCAGAATCAGCTTCTGCTCCACACTGTTTTTTACAGCCATAACTGCTCTAGGCACTGCAAGTCTTCTGCATCTAAGAAAGGCAAAGAAAATCCTTTGGATCTCTGTTTTACCAACACTCCTCGGAAATGGAAGTTTATCACAGCACAAGGCAGAGGGTGGACAGGTAACATCCAAATGGTAAGATTTTCTAAGCTGTCCTTTCAGCAGCCTCTAGCCATGAACCTACACCAGAACATCTTCCAGGGCATCATTCCCCGTCTCTCATGGCTGCCTGTGGGAGCTGGAAACCAATCCAGGCCTCCCAGTTCATGGCTTTCACTTGCTAGAGTTGGTAATTTACCCGGTTTGCATGGCTTTTTGCCTTTGAGAACTCAAAGCTCTTCTACCCACCCCCTGCCCCAGTCAAAACCCATCCTGTCCTGCTCCCATGGTCCCAACATGCAAACATGCCAATGGCCATGTCCTGCATCTACACCGTGCTATGGAGAACAGTGGAGAGATTCCTCAGCAAGCTGAGAACTGACAGGCCAAGTACCCGCAATGGGGTAGCATGGGTAGAGCTTAGTCTGATGCTATCCATATATGCCATTAGTCTCCTTGGAAGAGAGTCACTCATAATGAAAAATCAGGTTCAGATGAATTAAAGTCAGTCTAACCTGGGTGTTCATGGGAGGAGGAGGATGCTGTGGAACAGGGATGCTTTGCTGAATTCCATGTGAATCTCTGGTGAGGCCAAAGTTTAGACAAACCTGTTCATCTCCACATGTATTTTCCCACGTAAGAAACCTGGGTATAAATGCTCCTTTCCCTCAGAGGAAGCACACGTGGATAAACCCTGTTACACTCCCCGCAGAGACCAACAGCCAAAAGCTGTAAAATCGGTAGGAAATCACAGTCCCATCCCACAAGCATTTGGTCTTTATACTAAATTAAACCTATGAATAAAACATAGCAATAAACGGTCTAAAACCAGGGAGTTAAAATCTCAGTGATCCAAACGATGTCAAAACTTAAACCTACTGGGAAAGCACCAGTGCTGCCCATCACACAACAGCTACTGCCTGCACTCCTCTGGGGCAGAGCCTGACCTACTTGATCCATGTTCCTGCACTGAAGGCCTTAGCACTAAGTCTCTTAGACCCTTCAAATCGCATTCCAGACTTATAATTGCAAAGCAGCTGTCAGGCTGAGCCCTGCCATCGGACCTGCCCATCTGTTCAGCACATCTAGCGTTACAGCAGGCCATAGCAAGAAGCCTGAAACTGGATCGGACGTGAGCACAGGGCCACAGGGACCCATGAGATGAGCTGCACGGTGCTGAAGTCCTTCAGGGTCCCTCAGCAGAGTGGTGGCAGAGGCCGGGCAGAATAGAGGAGGAGGATCAGGTTCTGCAGCGTTGACTCTGGCAGCTGAGTCAGACACAGACACCCTCAGGTCCATCAGAAGATGGTTGACTCCTGGCAGGGCCCAGAAGCATTTGAGAGCCTCTTAGAGGAAAACCTGATCCAGTGACTTTCCCAAGCCTTCCCCCTCCACGTATCTTGTTATTAACTCTTATGTGGCAGTTGATTTTATATAGTCTTAAATCATCTGACCTGAAACAGACCGTCAGTAAAAGCCCCGAATCTGTGTCCTATTGCTTACTGTGTCCTGTCCCTGAGTCAAACTAACCAGAGGGCCATGTCCTATACCCTTTACCAATAGCATCAGCAAAGCTCCAGGAGAAAGCTGCTGAGTTTCCAACCTTGGGAACAACTATGGACGTGTACAGGAAAGACTTGGAGATTTGGCTCCAGCCCATTTGTGCTAATTCAGTTGCAGGGGAACAAACCAGAAACATGCTGTTGCCCTCCCAGTACCACCCATGCTGAGTAACAATGCAGGCAGCTCTGTGCTGAGCTCCAGTGGTCCTTGTGCTGACAGAGGCTCATGCTCAGGAATACCAGGGTCACTTCCCCAACCCTGCCTTCCCAGCTGTGCTCTCCACCTCTAACCCTGCTGCTTATGCCTCCAGGTCATAGAATCATAGAATAGTTGGGGTTGGAAAGGAGCTTAATATCTTCCAGTTCCAACCCCCCTGCCATGGGCAGGGACACCTCACACTAAACCATGGCACCCAAGGCTCTGTCCAACCTGGCCTTCAACACTGCCAGGCACTGATGGAGCACTCACAACCTCCCTTGCCAACCCATTCCAGTGCCTCACCACCCTCACAGCAAAGAATTTCTTCCTTAGATCCAATCTAAACCTCTCCTGTTTCAGTTTGAACCCATTACCCCTTGTCCTGTCACTACAGTCCCTAATGAACAGTCCCTCCCCAGCATCCCTATAGGCCCCCTTCAGATACTGGAAGGCTGCTATGAGGTCTCCATGCAGCCTTCTCTTCCCCAGCCTGAACAGCCCCAACTCTCTCAGCCTGTCTTCATATGGGAGATGCTCCAGTCCCTGATCATCCTCATGGCCTCCTCTGGCCTTGTTCCAACAGCTCCATGTCCTTTTGATGTTGAGGACACCAGAACTGCACACAATGCTCCAAGTGAGCCCCCACTGCTCTCAGGGTGAGCACAATGTTCCCAGCTGATCTCCCTGAAGAGTGTCTGCAGGATGGGACCTACCCATGAGACACAAGCAGCATCCTGGAGCATCCCATGCTCGGCACAGCCGGGATGCTCCATGACCTGTTGTGGCAGCAGTGCCTGGTCCGCTGCCTCAGTCCATGTGGGACTGCACATTGCCAGAGCCACTGCAGCTCCTGCAGATGGTCCTGTCTGTGTGCTCACATGTGTCTGTGTGCCTGTGCCTGTGAGCTCCAGGCTCCCCCATGGCAGCAGATTGGAGGCAGGAGCTGGTGTCTCACAGATTCATTCTGTGGCAGAGCAGCGATGGGGGAAGGCACAAGCGCTTGTCGTCAGCCCACACAGATACACCGAGCCCCTGCCTGCATAAACCAGACCTCTTAGAGGCACAAAGTGTGTGTGCTGCAGGGCAGCAGCAGGGTAAAGGGATGGTGACGCACGGCGTGGGATCTGGACATCTGCTTCAGTGCTCTCTCCTTTAACCTCCGGGCCTTTGGGTTCTGAGGGGTGGATCCTGAGCTCTGGGCAAGCCATCCCAGCACAGAGCTACTGGCACAGCTGCTGGTGATGGTGCTCCTCGAGAGAGGGCTTGAGCCATTGCTGACCGGCAAACAGGGGTAGGAGTCATCGCTGCCAGGGGATGCAGCACACACTACCCAAGTGCACTGTCCTTAAGTCCTTCTTTGGATGCAGAGGCTGGAGCCATATAGAATCATGGAATGATCTGGGTTGGAAGGGACCTTAAAGCCCATCCAGCTCCAACCCCTGTCATGGGCAGGGACCCCTTCCACTGGAGCAGGGTGCTTCAAGCCCCTGTGTCCAACCCGGCCCTGAGCACTGCCAGGGATGGGGCAGCCACAGCTTCTCTGGGCACCCTGTGCCAGCGCCTCAGCACCCTCACAGGGAACAGCTTCTGCCTGAGAGCTCAGCTCAGTCTCCCCTTGGGCAGGTTCAAGCCATTCTCCTTGGCCTGCCCCTACAGGCCCTTGTCAAAAGTAGCCACCCCAATAAAAGGATTACGCCTTCCTGAAACCCCTAAGTTAGGAAGGGCTGGCATTCCCAGGGTACTGGTGGAATCACGTTTCTGACTCTAATCTCAGGCTGCTGGAAAACTGGAGGATACACCAGTGAAAGGATGACTCTGCACTTCCCATCTTCCCTCTCCACCACTGGCTAGGGCTACCGACAAGACACAGAGCATCACAGGTTTTTAGCCTTGCCCAGGAAATCTGTTCTTATAACAAGTAAAGGGATGTATTTTACTGCCTGGCCAGCTGCTGGCTCCCCACATGCCTCCCTATCTCAAAGTGGCAATCAGGAGCAGAGCTGAAAGGGCAACACGTCCTTTGCTCTACATATCCAGCCAAGTCCATGGGCACAGGTTCTTCTCGCAGACAAGCAGGAATGCTCATGTGGACACTCGGGATATCAAAGCATTTGGGCTGCGACACATGCAGCGACACGTGAGCCATCCACAGTGTCAGATGTGGTCTGTAACCACGTGTGGACTGACATCTCCAAAACACGCTTGGGAAAAGCCCAGCATCATCAAGCAAAAGGCTGCATGGAGACCTCAGAGCAGCCTTCCAGTATCTGAAGGGGGCCTATAGGGATGCTGGGGAGGGACTCTTCATTAGGGACTGCAGTGACAGGACAAGGGGGAACGGGTTCAAACTGAAACAGGGGAGGTTTAGATTGGATCTAAGGAAGAAATTCTTTGCTGTGAGGGTGCTGAGGCACTGGAATGGGTTGGCCAGGGAGGTTGTGAGTGCTCCATCAGTGCCTGGCAGTGTTGAAGGCAAGGTTGGACAGAGCCTTGGGTGCCATGGTTTAGTGTGAGGTGTCCCTGCCTAAGGCAGGGGGGTTGGAACTGGATGATTTTAAGGTCCTTTCCAACCCTGACTATTCTATGATTCTTTGATTCTGTGATCACCATGCTCTTGACAGCATTTAATAACAGTCAGATNAGGTTGTGAGTGCTCCATCCCTGGCAGTGTTCAAGGCCAGGTTGGACAGAGGCTTGGGTGCCACGGTTTAGTGTGAGGTGTCCCTGCCTAAGGCAGGGGGGTTGGAACTGAATGATCTTAAGGTGCTTTCCAACCTGAACGATTCTATGGTTCTATGATCTTTCAGGCTCATGGGTTTGGGTATAACTCTTCATGGGGTGCTTGCAGCACATATTCACCACAAAGGCACTTTACTCAACAGGACATTGCTGCCTGGGAAACAGGACAATGGAGGAACACCATGAGCTGACATGCCTCAGATCAGCATTGGTTGCAGCCCAGACTCATTCCCATGGTGCAGCACTTTTTCCCCTATTCCCAGTCCTACACACACTGCAGTGATGAGCTGGGGAGCCTGCCATCTCAGGAGCTCTGCCCTGCCTCTCTCTGTTGTGTGCATAAGCCTGTGCA
>NDXB01009382.1:8630-38748 GCA_002631895.1 Agapornis roseicollis
GGGGGGGGGGGGGGGGGGGAAGAACTGGGTGCCTCAAAGGCCCAGTAATGGGATGAATCAACTCCCTCATCTCTGCTGCCTCACGTCCAGCCCCGGGTGGAAATGACTGACAATAAAGCCTCGAGGTATCCCCAGTGGAATGTCTCCTTGTGCTCTCAGCTCCGGTTTATCCGCGTCCATTGCGCTTTCGGTGCGCCCTTGAGAGGAGTGAGGATCCCTGGGATGAATCGTTGGGATGGATTAAAGTAGGGGTGAGGAGAGGGGAAATCCTTTTTCCCATCCTTTGTGGGCAGAGGGAATAGGCTTCTTCTGGCTCGGAGTTTGTTATCCTTTTCCTAGGTGCTATGCAGTGGAGAACTGAAATGTCTTAGTTGGAGGATGGAGCTGAAGGAGCTGCTTATTGGTGTGAAGCTGCTTTATATATCTGAAGCAAAATGCCCACACCAATGTGGTTTTGTGCTTTCTAGTGCTGCTGAGGGTTAGGAAGCAGCAAAAAGAAGATGATCTCCATGGAGCTTCCCCAAATCAGTACCTTTGCTTGCTGATGGATGGAAGCTGTTAGCAGAGGCCTTCCGTGGTGTTGCATATGGCTCCTAATTTATGTCCTTGCATCCAGTGATGATTTAGCTATTTGGAAGCATTATTTACGACGAGTTCTCTCCCCATTTTGCCATGGTGCTGGTGTTGTGACAGTGGGAATTTACAGTTCTTCCCAACAAGAAGCAGTAAACCAGGCAGCTGGATAGTTTTTTGTATTCCTACAGGCCTAATTTGTAACATAAAGCACTTAATAATTGTTATTAATGAACCTGCTGTGGTTGGTCTATAGACCCAGCTGGAAATCACATCTGCTATCAGCTTTGCAGCAAGCTCTTGCGAGCCGAGGGAGGAGTGAGCAGCTGATGTGGCTGGGAGGAGATGGCTTCAGCTGGCCAAAGGAAGTGCCTGAGCATCAGTGGGAGCTGTGCTTCTGCAGGCCAGGTTTGGGGGAAGATCATGGAAATCTTCAAGTCAGAAGATGTAGGATCATCATAATAAAGAAGGGGGGAAATAAAAACCCAAATGGTGGTGTTTTTATGGATAGGATGTTTGGGATATTAAATGTGTGTTGATAAGCAATTTCCCAGGACTTAACACCCATAGGGAGTTTCGTAGCCATTCCTCACTGGAATAGGCAGCCAAGATTTTTCCAGCCAGCTAGTGATTTCTGACAGGTCCAGTTTGGGATATCCGGCCTGGGATGGAAAGATGATGGATGCTGCTCATTTCACCATCACCTCTCCCACTGGGCTGTGTGGGACCTTGAGAATGGAGCTTCGTTTTCATGTGTCTTGGTTCCTGGCTGAAATAAGGCTGTGTTGCAACCAAAATGGTGTAAAGATGCAGGCAGCACAAGCTTTATTGGCAATATCATTTATGAAACCTTGCAGACCCCTTGTTATCTTCCTATTGGTTCAGATTTGGGAACATTCACTGACTTGGGATAATGGGCTTGGATCCGGATGGAGGCGTCTTGATTACTGGCATGGAAAGGATGACTTGGAATATATTTTGGAGGGTGTACAGGTGCTTTCAAATGACGATGCCAAGGATGAGATGATTTCAGAGGGTTTAATCATCCAAGCATGCCCCCGCTAGGCCCTCATCCCCTGATTCACACCCTCGTGCCTTTGCTGCGGTGGATATGAGGTAATGCTCTCAAGTAGCACAAGCACATCTTTGCAAGGAGGATCTTTGGCATAACTGGTTTCTGACAAGGCCTAAACCACTATTTAGAGCTCCATGGTGGGGCGTTAATTTATGTCTGTCCTCCTAAGTGTAACTTTGTTATATGGGAACGTTATTTATGATGCAAGCCCGGGTCTATTGTGTGTTGGTGATAGTACCGTGGTAATGGAGATGTATAGCTCGTTGTGGCAAGAAGCTGTAAAAGAAATGGGTAGATGTTTCTCTGCAGTTATGGACTTCATTTGTTAATGTGGGAGATGGTGGTGATTGAGAGCGATGGGAGCTGATAGGCAGTGGGAAACAGGGTTGGCAGGTTTTAGTCTTGATTTTGCTTTAGTTTTGAGGTGGAATAAGTTTCTTGAAGAAGATGCTTTTAGCTCATGCTGGGTCTGGTGGCTCTTACCAGCATTAAGTGACTTGGAATCAAACAGTGCATGTTGACCTGTAGGTTCTTTCTCTCTTAAATACAATTGTTACCCTTAAAGCTTAAATCGTAAGAATTAAGATGAAATATGAGCCACAAAGTGGGGAAACAAACTGTGTTTCACTGTCATCTTCTTGATGCTTCTTGACTATTTCAAGCCCTTCCGCTTGGTGGGAAGGGTGACTCCTCTATCCTGATCCATACACTGGAATACACGGGTGTTTTTATGCCCTTCCACCAGCAAATTCCTGTCTTTAGCTGCGAGTTCTGGTGATGGCTGGGACCGAAACCCTGCGTTTCCAGACTCCTTCCAAACATCACAGGCAGGAGCAGCTCTTGGTGTTGCGTTAGCTTATTTGTGTTTGACTTGACAGAGCCCAATGGGAAACAATTGAGGGGAAACAAGTCTGAGGTTAAAGTTGCTGTGAAACAAAGACAGCAGACACGGGATTTGGAGGCGAATCAAAGCAGGATGATTCAAAGCAGTCGGATGTGATTTCTTTCCCCTTCCTCCTGCAGAAATTTCATTTCACACAGAAAAGGCCTGACTCTGCAAAGCAGCAAATCTCATTTCTCAGCCGGGAAGCGGCTCCATCCCGGCTTTTTCCACTCAGACCTGCAACTTACCCTTTGCTGGGCCAGATTTATTCCTTCTCTCAACATGTTTCCTTGTCATCGAGACAGCCCCGAAGCTCTGGGCAAGGAATCAAAACAGCTCCGGGTACTTCAAAGGGTGGAAGTCACTCTAGTGCGTTGTTAGATGTCCTGTGACAACTAATCCAGCGTGTGATGTGACCCCTTTCCAGGTGTCCCTGCCTCTCTCAAAGACCTTGAAAAGAGCCCTGATAGACTGAACTCAACTTGGGCTTAAATCGCCTGCCTATGATACTTTGCCTGTGAAAATGCAGGGGACCAGGGAATATGAAAGGAGAGCGATGGCTGAAATGAGAAACAAGGGGAAAGCAGGCAACACGCACGGGCAGGCAAGGTGTTAGTGAGCTGGAAGGAGTAAAGGCTTTACTGCTAACACTAAAAGCCAATATGAAGCTATCACGCTGGACATAAAGCTAACAATTTACCCGCAGCCCTGAGGCAGTAAATCATGGTTGAGCTCCATCTGAATATAAGGAGCGCTGATGGGCAGCTTGGGAGGGGGAGAAAGGGTGCTTGCATGAGCAAGGAGGTCTGTGTGCTGTTAGAGGAGGGCATATGGGCTAAATAAGTGCAACACTGGAGCAATGTCAGACCCTTGGCTTCCTGGGACAGCCTGGAGAACGCAGTGAAACTGCTTGTTCTTTGCTTTCCTGTATATTCCTAGTTTCCTGGAAGCTGCTGGTGGGAGCAAGACAACATCCGTGCTTTAGAGAGTGGAGGATTAGAGTAATGCCCGTAAGAACTGGAGGAACTCTGTTGTTTAGTCTCAATCTCCTGCCTAAGTGATGCAGAGGATGCTTGTTAATATTCTCTCTGAAGGCTGTTGGTGATGATTCTTCACTTCTCACATTGCATTGAGGATTCTCCTTTAAACAGCTATCACTTAAAGATCTTCTTTGCAATTATGGGGGGTGCAAAAAAACCCAACTGAAAATCCCCAAGGTCAAAGCAGTCTCATCTTCATATGGATTGAAATAAATTACTTCAAGTCTATTCATAGTAGAGGGAAGACCTTTTTATGTAGAAAGGATCATTATAGAGTTGCCAGGTCGTTAATTACATTGGGTTCTTCTACTTGCGATGTGAGTTATTTCCATGAAGCAGCCAAGATCATGGGGAGAGATAATGCAGTAAAAAGTGCATTAAAATGCTTCAAATGTCCTTTTGCTCATATCTGTGCATCGCTCCGAGTGAGAACTGATTCCAAAAGGGCACTGCCAATTTAAATCAATCAATTTTTACTGGTGGGGCTGTGACCTGTGTAGATATTGCGAGGCGAGGCAGGGAGGCTGGAGGCATCCTCAGGAGCGATGCTCAGAAGCATTGAAGTTTAATAGACTCTCCAGCGCTGGTTGGTGCAAATCCATCGTGGCCAAGGGAAGAGGATGCAGGTGCGAGGGCAGGATCTGGCCCTCCGTGCCTTATTTACCAGCCCAACCACCTGCTTTATAGGAGATAAAGCAGCTGCTATCTTTGGAGCTTTGAATGTGACATTCAGGCAGCTCCATGCCTGGTCCCCTCCTCGCTTTCGATGCTTGTTGATGCGTTCTTAAATGTCAGAAGAGTTTTTAGAACCTGATTGCAGTGAGGCTGCCAAGCTTCGGCGCTGCTGCCTCCCCTGTGGCTCTCACCAGGGCTGGATGCCAGGCACAGGAGTGCTGGTGTCTATTAAAACACTGAGCTGGGGGCAAATTAGCCTCTGCTTTACCTACAGGGAGAGGTTGCGCTGTGGTTTAGCTCCCTTAATGGTGCTTCTTGAAGCCGTTGGCTGCAGATGGGATTGTGGAGATGGTGAGGGTGGGATTTACCCCATCTTCCATCCCGTGTGGGACCAGTACTAAGTGCAGCTCGGCTTTTCCTAAGGTGCTTGCTCTTAAAATGGTTGCCAAAGTAAATGTTGTGGGAGGGAAAATCCTTTATTTCTCTCCCTTTTTCTCATTAAGCTCCATCAGGCTAAAACAGTGCTGGGGAAGAGTGTTCACCTCAAGCATGGCTCTCCATTCAGCTTGGTAATGGCATCAGGAACTAAAGGAGGCTGTCAGGAGCAGACTGTGTAATCCTGGTTGGCATGAGAAGCAAAGAGCTTGCCCATCAGACCCAAAAGGCACTGTCAGACCATGGGGACTGCAAGGTGAATCTGTTCTGGATTTGGCTCCCATGGGAAGGGATGTGTAAGGCAGCTCTGGATGAACCCGGGCTGATTTCCTTCTGCTTCCATCAGCCTTGAGCAAGGTGGGATGGCTGGGAAGGTGATCCATCCTAAACCATGCTTTCCCGAGGTCTTTAAGCCCAAGTGGCTTTCCAAACCCTCATTAGTGGGTGTATGAGCCTAGAGAAGCTTCCTCTGCATACAAAGGACCATTATCATCATCATCAATGTAGATATGCTGAACAGTTGACAAGATATAGAGGTCTTCAAGCCATGGAGCTGCTCTAAATCAGCATTGCTTTGTAGGCCTAAAGCTTTCTAACAGCTGGAGATCATCTCAAAGCCTGGGAATGGTGGGGTTTATAAAGCTGGGGATGCAGACATGTGGGTTGTAAGGGGAGGAAGAGCAGTGGTGTATGGCTGTGGTGTACCAGGCACTGCTCATATGTATGTCGAGCAGTGTTTGCAGCAGCACCAAGTACTTGCCATGAGCTCTGCTCCCCATTCTTGAAAGGGGCAGGGTGGCCATGGGGCAGGCACAGCCGTGCCGTGTCTAATGGGGAGCTCAAAGCCTTCACTCCCAAACCTTCAGCTCTTTGCAGCCTAATTACAACTTGCCTGGTGCATTGGTTACGATGAGCAATGAAGATGTAATCACTGCTGTTATTTGTCCTTCCTGGCTCCAGCTGTTAAAACAATTCCTCCTTCATAGCCCAGCCAATTTCATGGCTCTAATGCGTCCCCACCGCTGCCGCATCCCGCGTGCGAGCAGCGCTGCACCACAATCTCCATGAAAGCAGCCTATTTCCTGCATGAAGCCCGTGAAATTGGGAAGATAATCTTCCCGGAGCTGCTGGGCCCCTGATTGCATGTTTGTTTGAGATGACAGTTGATGTTGTCTCTCTCTTTCATTAGGGAGGTTCAGCGATCGCGATGTTATTAACTAACAACAGCACTCACTGCATATAAACATGATTCCGCAGAGACACTCCAAGGAGCACTTGAAGGCAGAGGGGAGGGAGGTGGAGAAGGAAGAGAGATGTGATGTTTCTTGCCTCCTTTTCCAGAGGAGAAAAGGCTTGGAAGAGATTTTTCACTGGATGAGAAGCTTGGAAGGGTTTTGCTTTGTACCGAACCCCTTGAAGGTGCCGTGGAAGCATAGCACTAACTCTCCAATGGAAGCTGTCTGGCAGTTTCTGGCTCTGCCAGGCCTTGAGGGCTTCCAACGTGCTGGGAAGCTGCTTTCTGTGTGGACTGATGCCTCAAAGATGGGGCTGAAACAAAGCCTGACGTCGCCAGATGTTGGCTGCTGGCAGAGCGCAGGCTCAACTAGCACTCCTGCCCTGAAGGTGGGGAGATGGGGCTCTCCTGTTCCCTTAGCACACCCTTGCCAGCCTATAGCATCCTGCATCCAGCGCCAAGTGAGATGCAATGTGCCTTGCTGTGGCTGTATCCACCTTCCAGTGTCTGTAGCATCCCCTGATGCAGGTTCTTGTACAAAATACCCTTCACAGCTCTAGCTCTGCACCAGGCAATTGCTGTCCCTGAGTTACCATACCCCGACTCCATCCCAGACAGCTGTGAGCTGAAGCTTTGTTATCAGCCTGTGATATCCCCCCTGGGACAGGGCTTTAGGTGGTGTTCATAGAAAGCTGGGGCTGCAGGTTGTCTCCTTGATGCAATTAGAGATGGGACTTGGTGTGGACTAAAGAAACTCTTCTTTTATGAAGGGAAAGGAAGAACCTTGCAGGTTTTATGAGCATTATTGGATACTGAGTTGCTGAGATTTCCCTAAAATCAAACTGGTTTGGGTTGGAAGGGACCTTAAAGCTCATCCAGTTCCAACCCCCTGCCACGATTGCCCTTGGGAGCTGGAATGAGAGAGGTGCAGTCCTAATAGGGGTGGTAGAGATTTAGGAGCTGTGGCTGTTGCTGAGAGCAGAGAGGGGATGGTTTATATGGCCAGGCCTGGGTTGTTGGAGGGTTTCGCCTTTACGCCTCTCCTATGTGATGGAGGGATGAGAGGAATCGGTTTGGTGTGTGCATCAGCACCCAGCCCGCATGATGGATGTCCTGCTTCTTATTAAACATAAACAACTGGGAAAATGACTGAGGGGGTTATCCATCCTGAGGTATGGGACTTGCTTTAAAGGGAGCCAGCAATGTTGCTTATAGCCAAGCCTGCCCATTATAAGATGCTGTTTGCAGGGAGTTAACTCTCTGGCAAGTGATACTTGTTCAGGCTAAAAATTTCCATGCTCTAAGTGTGCCTCGGGCTATAGGAAATTGGGGGAAGAGGGGATGGGTTTGTGTCTGCCGCTTCAGAAGTGGCCATGGAACAGAGCTGAAGCGAGCCAGTCTCTCCATGAGATGGAGGCAGAGACTTGGAGTTGGGCAGAGGGGGGATGAAAGCTGAGCTGGAGAAATGGGAAGGAGCACGGAGAGGAGTGATGGGTCTAGTGAGAGATAACTGTCTGTTTTCATTACTACTGCCTCATAAACAGGAGGCTCTGCTGTGGCTCTAATAGCTGCTGTCTTGTTCCTCCCTGTATAGGCTGGTTGGTTAATGTGGTTCTCTTGGCTAGCTGGAGCAAACACTGGTGAGAGATTGTTAAAGGAGCCTGATTAAAGGTATAACAATCTCGGGAATAGCAGAAGGTTGCTCATTCAGCCCTAATTTGCCCATTTGCATGCGTTTGTTGGCTGTGATTGTTTTGAATGATGTAATTGGGTGTTATTTCCTCGATGGGAGCGCTTCATCTATGGCAATGAAGTGCAAACATCCCTCCCTACGTTCTGGTTTGTCTCGGGCCTGCCTGCAGGAATAAGCACTGGCAAAGGGAAGACAGAGAGGCTGGTGAAGCGCTGATCTCCAGCAAGCTGTGGGTTAGGGACTTTGGGAGTTCAATGTCTGAGGTGTTGCTCTTGTTCTAAACACCTTTTGTCCCTGAATTGGATCTCTCACTGACCTTGCCCGTGCTTCTGCCTTTCACATTGCCCTGTTACAAGAAGCTTGAGCTAAACTCTGTGTGCACACAGAAAACACGGCTTTTGCACCTGCAAAACCCAATGTCTGAACCTCGGAGCTGCTTCATCCCTCAGAACTTGAGAGCAGCTTGGACCTGATGATCTTGAAGGTCTTTGCCAACCTGGTTGATTCTATCCCCCATAGCGCTGGTGGAGAAAACTGGTGAGCTGCATCCTTTGCCCTGGGAGGGATGCGGTGGTACCCAAGGCCCCATTCCCGAAGGGAAGCTGCGGGCTGGAGCGGCTGCTGGAGCGGGATGGCATGCATTGCCTCGCTGCGTGTGCCAGCTGATTAGGAAGCAGAAGAATGGCAAGAGAAAATGAAAATGGGAAGGAGCTTGACAGCCCATGGAGAGGTATTTCAGCTGCAACACAAAACATTTGGTGGTAATTATAGAATAACCTTCATTTAAATGCAAATAAGCCTGTAATTAAGATAAGGGCTCTGTCATTTGCCAGTATTCCTCCTTCCCTCCCTTGCCAGCTATGGCTTTTGAGATGCTCCCCAGCTCGCTGTGCCTTTGCCTGTTTGTCTCAGGGCTCCTATGGTGCAGGACGTGAGATGGGCAGTAAAAGAAACAACTTCTGCTGCACTTTGAGTCCATCCTAGCCAAGTGGAAGGGTCTGAGATAGGCCTGAGCATCTGTCTTGGACCCTGGAAAAAACCCTGAATCCAAACGCTTCTCGGTATTCCAAGGCTTGAGAGCTGGATTTGGGCTGTGCTGAGATGCAGGGCTCCATGAGTCCGTGTTGGGGTTGCAGTGCTTGGCAGACTGTGATGGTCTCATAGAATGGGTTGGGTTAGAAGGGACCTTAAAGAGCATCAAGTTCCATTAGCCGTAAAGAATCCAGTAAACCCAAGCTTGTAGGTTGAGTCGGGTTGACTTGTGCATGGCTGTAATGATGTATTTAGGTGCTCCATCCTAGAAGCATCAGTGTCACAGCACTGAAACCTGCAGGTGGTAACTTGGAATGCTTGGAAATAGGAGTGTGCAGGGAGGCAGCATCCCACTATGGCTCGGTGGGAACACTCACACAGGGTTTACACCAGGTCTTTTAGCTCGGGAGGCGAACCGGAGCGCTGGAAGCAGCCATTGCTGGAAAGGTTAGCCAGCAACCTTTGCTTAAACTGTCTCATCGGTATGAACAGTTATCTCCCTGCCTGACTAGAGATACGGGAGCCGAGGGAATGGAGATGCTCCCAGATTGCATTTATCTCCCCCTTTGAAAGGGCGTTTGAGGAATTAACTCAGCTTAAGGAGGACTTTAATGCGTCGATAAGTGGCTGGAGCTGCGTGACACCAGCGATGGAGCATCTCCAGGGCACACGTGGACCATCCTTAACTCCTCATCCCAGTTAGACCAAAGCTGCCGAACCTCACAGTACCAATGGTGCTTCCTTCCCAGGCTCTTCCCATCCTGCTGGGAGCAGGCAGTGCTGTCTGGATCCATCCTTTGGTGGGTGCTCTGGCTCACCTGGCTTCCCCAAACCCATCTGCATTGCAGATCCCCCTGGAAATGATGCCTGCTATGTTCATGTATTCCCTTTTTCTTCCTTCCTTCTCTGGAGGCTTCTGTGAGTGTCAGGGGAGGAGGAAAGGCAGGCTCAGACTCCATGGAAGTAACTAAAGAGCAAGGACTGTGGTGCTTCCTTGGGATGATAGTGGGATTTGGGAATCGGAGCTGGGACCTTGCAGGAGCAAGGCTTCCCTGTTCAGTGGCTCCTGGGGATGGAGGCAGAAAGGTAATTGGAATAGATGATGGGATAGATGCCTTCCTCTTCTCCCATAGCGTATCCACAGGAGAGAGCGGAAGACCCCATCATCTCAAGGACGCTATAGAAGAGCTCACATTGCTCTTATGTACCAGCAGCAGGATTTGCTCTGGAGATGCTGAGCTGGGAGAGGCTGGAATGCAGCTTTTCCTTGCCAGGAAGGACCAGAAACGTATAGCCCTGATGATTTCTGTGCTCCCAACTCATCTCCATCCAGAGAGAGAGCACAGAGGAGTGTAAAGGTGCAATTAAACAGCATGACACATCAGCAGGCCCTCGGGCTGCTCGGGAAACAGTCCAAAGGAGGCCAAAGGGAAAGAGCCATTTACTGCTCTTGAATATACAAAGAATATGTCAATATAACGCTGCAGTTAATATTTGATACCGGCCTGTGAATAATTCACCCCAATGTAGAGCCGGCTTGGTGACCTCTATAGCGATCCTGTGTGCACTGGGGGAGCCGAGAGCGCATGGGCTTGGGAGCAAGGCTGTGCGAGGATGAAGGGGAGGAAGATGCTCGGGAGAAGATGCTCCCCTCCTGATGCCCACGAGGTGGCAGACGGTGCCCATGCAGCTTGAGCACCCACTGGTTGGGAGCTGCGTTGAGAGGGGAGTGAAACCTCATCATGGTCTAAAAGCTGCTTGACTTGCCCCAAACTTGGTGCTTTTAGCAGGCATGAAGTCAGGAGATGCTGCTGCATCCCCAAAGGAGGGAAGAAGCTGAAGGAGCTCAGTGCTTTGGTCCCCTGTAGATGTGGGAGAAGGGATAGGATTGCTGCTTGGAGGTCAGAGACCAAGGACCCTCCATCTCCTTGTTTTCTGTATGATGGAGCTAATACTCATTCCCTCTTGTGGGCTGGCTGAAGGATAACTGTGATCAAGGAGCCTTTAAGGTGATGAACAAGGGAGGGGGGGTGTGTGTTCTGTTCCCTATGGATGTGGTGCCTGTGATGCTGGGGAGGTGGTTCCCATCCTTAGCTGCCTAATTGCCCTCCCAGGCTGAGCAGAGGTCTCAGTATCAGGCTCCTGATGCTTTATTGATCACTGCCACTTGCAACACTTGATTTTCTCCATTTCTTCCAAATCCAAGCAGCTGATGGGTTTTCTACCTCCTCCTGGCCCCACTAAAATCACTTGTAAGGTTTACTTGTCATTTCCTAGGCTTAAATCTGTATTGCAGCCAAAAAAGAGCTGTTGAAGGACTCCAATTGGTACCTGCTGTAGAGGGGATGCAGGCAGTGGTACAACCCCATGCCCACCTTCTCCACCCTAAACTAGCCAAGGAGGCCACTGTGCCTATGGTATCACAGTGCTGCAGAGGGCAGCAAGCCCTGCTAAGCCTGTGCTGGGCCTCCCCTGTTTCTGTTGCTCCTATTGCTATAATAGTTCATGTGCTACAAACAGGCCCAATTACAGTATTGATCTCCCACAGGCTGGTCCCTCCCCAGCCGGCTTGGTAAAGAGTTCTCCATCAGCAGGCACTTTGTGAGTGTCACACAGCAACTTGGTCCTCATCCTCCTCCAGAGGCTGTGGCAATATAGGAAGGAGAAGGAGAACCTTGCTTTGGGGAATAGAGAGAAATGGGGTCACCCCTTTGGCAGCCTCCAGGCCTTTTGTGTGGTTTAGTATAGATCACACTTGATGCTTTCATATCTGAGCCATAATAACCCAGGAATTGCCAAGCCCTGGCTGCTTGAGGATGGAGTACTTGGATATCCTTCCTGGAGTGCTTCAAGTGCAGTGTAGACATGACCAGGCACATGTGAAGGGTCATATGCGGATGAGACCTGTGGTGTGGGGGGGTTTCCGACTGGGAATGTGACCTTCTTGTATGGAAGGTCTTTGCTATGCAAAGCACATAGGCTGTATGAATTTGCTAAGCCCCCCCCTGCTCTGTCCCTGTGTCAGAGATACTGTACAGAACGAATGGAGGCTTCAGAGAGAGTGTCCAGGCTGCAGTGGAGCTTGTTGCATGGCATTGATGAGACATCAGAGCCACGATAGCCACGAAGGAACGGAGTTCAGAGCATTGTTTTCATTGATTTGAATGAAAAATGTCATGGAAGGGCCCAGGGGCATCTTTGTCTCCTTGGGGTGAGATGCTTGAGGACCAACTGTGCTGCTGCCATGCCTTGGTGGTGCAGGATGACTTGGTGGAAGCAGCTTTTGTGTCCCTGAGCTCTTAATAGCCATTATCTGAGTGCTTGCACTGGAGGTGATGAGGCCAAATGGGCAAAAGGGGAGGAAAGACCTTGGCTTTGGCTTCTAGGTGTGTATGCTTGTATTGGCTTCTTTAAGTGCTCCCAAGCCCTGCTTGAGCATCCTCATGTGGAACGGGCTGAGTTGTCCTTAGCTTGACTCCTGTGCTGTGTCTGGCTTCACTTAGTCCTGAGCAGCACAGTGAGTGTGAGATGAAGTGGGTGACCCGATGTATTTATGTCTGCTTGGTGATGAAGTCCTGCTCCAGCTCCCGTGTGCTGGCTTGACTTCAAGCACGTAGCATCCTCCCTACCACAGGGCGCTGAGGACTCTGCCCTGCCTTTCCTTGAGTAACAAGAATCAGAGCAAGCCAACGGGACAGCTCTCTTTGCAAGGGGGATTTAGCAAGGCTGGGAAGCAAGGAGGATTTCAAACCCCATTTGTATTCAGCTGGTGTTGCAGTTTACAGCCAAAGCAGGAGCGTTGGATGCCCACAGAGACCCAGAGTTGCCATAACAACCCCAAACCAGAAGTAGTCCAGGAGTTGAGGAGAGGGGTCCAAAGAACAAATAGGAAACAGAGCTGTTCTTTGAGGGATGCTGATAGAGATCACAAAGCGTGTTAAGGGAGAACTAATCTCTCCAGAAGCTGCTCAGTGTTTAGGCCCCCTGTAGAGCTGTTTGGAGCTGGGTAAACTCTGGCTTTGCCCATGTTTTCCATTCTAGAGGATTTAGAAACACCCCATGCGTTGAGGCTGCCGCTTGTGAGGCGGGATGGGGTTGTGCTGCTGGAGCAGGGAAGGCTGATAAATGACATAGAGAGGTGGGGTGTTGGATGTGAGGAAGAGCAGAGCTTTAGGACCCAGGATGAGCTGCAGAAAGGACTCCTTTAGCTTGGCAGACAGATGAGGAGAGAAGGTTTGATGCTGCTGAGCAACTAAAATGCCCATTCCTGCATTGCAAAGCAGCCAGAACTCACTGTAGCACAAGCAGGAGAAACTTTATCCATGGTATCTCTGGCTACACCTATACTGGAATGGCTGGAACGAAGCATGTGCGGATAGGGGAGGAAGCATGGCGCATCCTCTGCCCATTGTGTGCATCCCTTCTCCTTACACAGGGCTCATCCCGCAGGCTTGTGCCCTTGCCTTCCCTAAAATAAGCTTCTCCTTATTGGTTTTGCTCGTTGGAGACTTTTGCTGCTGCTAAGACTGGGAATGATTACAAGAAGCAGCCATAAGATTGCTCTAAGCAGCAGAAAGATGTGATTTAGGTCAATTTAGGTGGAGATTTAGGTCAGGAATAGAAGTCCTTTGAGAAGCCCTGGGACAGAAATCCATGGTTGCTTTGCTTGGTTTTGGCTTGGGCCGTTCTGCTGTTGGGTGTCCTAGTTCTGCAAAGGGGATGCTGGCAATAAAACCCCATGGAATGTGGGGAAAGAGGATTAGCTCCATCACGATCCCAAATAGCTCTGCCTCAGCTCTCAGCCTTCTTCCCATTCCACTGCTTGAGGCTTTTCTTATGCACATAAGGGCAGGAGCGAGGCAAGAAGCATCCACGTGGAAAAAGTCATGCTAGCATGGAAAAAATACCAATGGGACGCCTCACAGACAGTCGAGAGCAAAGAAAAAGGGGGATAAATTATAATATGCCTGGAATACAATAGGAGCAAAATCTCCTGGCAGCAAACATTCCTGCACTTGACTGCCAAGAAAAAAGGGCCTTACAGAAGATGAGACATGAAAGGGATCCCTGCACAAAAACCTTAAAGTCAGAACACAATAGTCTATGTTTCAGGCATATGAAAAGGAAGTGCGGCAGTAATACTAAGGAGACAAGATAGTCGAACAGAGCCCAGAGCTGAGCAGAGGAGGAACTCAATCAGCAGTGACACAGGAGGCTGGGGGGAAGGCAGCTCTTTCAATGGATAGGAGTCCTTACAAAGCAGCCATCCTGCTTATTTTATCATTCCTCCTTGGAATGAATCTTTCCCGGCTTTCCTCAGCTTGTGCAGGAACAAGGGAGAGGGTGGATAAGAGCTAAAATAGAGAAGGTTCTGTATACCTGTGGCACAGGTCAGTGTTGTGCCACGGTTGGCACCTATGGAACACACAGAATCAGACTGGTTTGTGCTGGAAGGATTTGGGGTCCACGTACAGGGATCCCTGCGGGAGCCTTTCCAACGCAAAGGCACTGGTGTTACTTGTGCTGGGTACCGCTGATGGTGCTGCGAGGGAGGGATGCGAAGAGAGGAATCCCCAAGCTGCTTCCTCACTGTCATCCTGGTGACAAGAAGGGAATTCCCAGCTGGGTGTCTTGCACATCTCTCCCCTGTCAAAGCCTAGCCGAGGCTTTGTGCCTTGCCTTAAAACAGGGGTTTTCTGGTGTGCATATGTTCAATGAAAGGGATTATTTCTGTCCCACTGGTGATTCGAGTGGGTGACCCAGAGCCTGGAGTCAGTGCCTTGACTCTTCTGGTCCAAATGGGTTGGTACAAGAGCTGATCTAATAGGAATTAAATACTCTAATATGGTTGAAGGGCTTTTAAACGTGGGCTTCTCCTGTCCTTGAAAGGTACCTGGAGGCCAAGATCAGGGTTTGATGGCTCTATAGGAGAAGCTCAATTCCCTTTTAATAGGCTGTTCTCTATCCAAGATCAGAGCCCTTGCCTTTCCCCTCTCTCATCCCTGGCATTGCCTTGCTGCCTGCAATTGAAGTACATACATTATGTTTAATGCTATCTGATAACAAAAAGCCTCCTGCAACGATCCTGTTTAGATCTGGAGCCTCTAAAGGATGGCTTGGAGAAATCTGATGTGCTGAAGCACCTTGGGAAGAGGCAGAAACCTCTGCCAGGCATTGCCATGCTATGGCAGCGCTGGTCCCAAAGCTGGGACGCTGCAGCCCTGATGCCACAGCTGAAGGGGCATGGATTGGATCAGCTGCTGTCAAGCAGCATTTTGGAGGGAGGCAAGGGGAGACTCGAGGTCTGATGTGTTGCTGCTCCTTGCCCTAAAGCAGGCATTAACTGCAGCCTTCAGAAATCAAATACTCACTTTAAGGTTGCCTTTTATTCCTATTTTTGGCTTGTTTTGCAAAGCAGTGAGAGGTCAGAAAGAAAAACCTGGTCCCATTTATAGCTGAATTTCCCCCTGGTGCAAGATGGGGGATAAGTAAAGATGAAAGAATCCCATTCCATGCCAGGAATTCCTGCTATCTAAAGTTAAATTCAGCTTGTCACTACCACGATGGAGCCTAATCTTACACAGCTCGTGCTGAAGATGAGGCTGCAGGGACGTGAGAGACTGAAGGCAATGTGAGCATCCCATCCGCAGGGATGTGTGTGAAGGTCCCCGTCTGCCAGCTGGTGTTCCATAGGGAAGCAGGAAGGATGAGGGGCTAAGGGAGGACAGGACCTTGTTGATTTGCTTGGCTGTTACTTTGTGTACCTGTCCTAATGCCTTTTTCTCTTTTATGGGGCTGCCATAAAAAACACTCATTAGTGTTGATTTTCATTAATGTTGATTCACCAAAAGCTGAATCAATCTTCTGTGACCCCGTTCCCAAGGGATGAGAAAGCTGTTGAACAAATTAGCCTTACAGATTGGAGGCAGAGCTTTGCAGATGCCGCAGCCTGGGTCCCAAGGCAAGCAGCATGCGGATTGCTGTAGCATGCCCGGGAACAGTGGCATTCAGCTGCCTTTTCCCCTTCTTTTCCCTTGGTTTTCCCATGTATTTTGACTGAAGGATGCTGGTGAAGCCCTCAGCCCTCCTTTTGCCTCTCCTTCCCTTTTACAAGCCCTGTTGCTGTGGGGAGATGGAGCAAAGAGAGTTGTTAATGAGGATGCTCTCCCTTTGCTACCTGGCGCTGCCACCAAGTCCTGCAGCGGCCATCAAGCCCCTTGTCTCTCCGTGCTCTGGTGCTTTGTCCTTAATGATGAGTGTGATGCTCTTCCACCTCCCTGAGGGGCTGTGAGGGTATAAATGCACCCATTGAAGAGGACTTTGCAGTGAGAGGCTGTTCAAACCAGCTGGTATCCGCATGTATTCTGTCTCTGCTAAACCCAGCTGCCTGTGCTGCGGGGAAGGTGAGAAGGGGAAATGCTCTGAGTACATGGAAGGGGATGAGATGCTGCTGCACACATGCAGGAGGACTCATCCAGACCCCGTATGCAGGGTCTGCAGCTTCCCTCCTGACAGCAAGTGATGGGGTTTGGTTGCAGGGAGCCGGGAGGATGCTCTGATGCCTTTGGGACACCAAACCTGTGTCACCCTGGTGCTCCCCGGGGCTTGCAGCCCCACCAAGTCATTTCACAGCGGCTGCTGCCCCATATCACATTGGTAATGACTTTCCTTCTCCCTCCAGGGCTGGATTTGAATGGCTGGGCTGGAGGTGAAAGGCCCCCGTTCCCATTACGGATCCAATTTCCTGGACTTTTACCGGGTAGATAGGAATTGCCAGAGCGGAACAGCCTGATGGGCCATTGAGCCCAGTGTCTCTTCCCTGACAGCAGCTTGTGTTTGGTGTGTAATTAAAAGCCTTTGTACTGTTTGACTTGTAATTTAATATCACGCTGCCATGTACATATCTCATTCAAGACCGAATAGGTCCTGATGTTTGCAGAGATGAGCCTTATTGCTTGCTGCATCCATAGGGTCAGCTCTGCATCCATGCTGTGCATGGCAGGGACTCGGTGCCTTGCTCGTGGGCTCCATGGCAGCTGGAAGAGATGCTTGGAGGGAAAATCGAGTGTTCAGTGGCAGAGCTGCTCTGTGATTTATTGGGTTCTGCTGCAAACGTTGAGATTAAGGAACGTGCCTTAAATGATCCTTAAAAGCTGGCTTTGGGAGAGGAGATGAGCCTGTGTGATTACACCCTGCCTGCCTCAGCCTGGGCTTGCTCCAGCCCCTCTGGGCTGACATTGTTGCTTGACTTGGAGCTGATAAGGAGAGTGCACAACCCCTTGACCAAGGGGCTTGGGATGCTCTGCAGTGCAGTGATAACCATATGGGAGATGGCAATGGGCTGCTCTTGTGTTGGCTGATCTCTGTCCTGGTCATGCACAGCAATGCTGCTCCATATGCGTGTGCTCTGTGTGATGCTTTGGCTTTTCGTGTGAGGTGTCTCTGCCCATGGCAGGGGGGTTGGACCTAGATGATCTTAAGGTCCTTTCCAACCCTAACCCTTCTGTGCTTTCCATATAGCTCACTGCCTTCTGATGACAAGCTGGTAGCCATCCCCATCATAGGAGATGCATGTCCAGAAACACAGGAGCAGGACACAGGATGGAGAAACCACTTGAGATGAAACAAGGACTGGATGCAAAATCCTCCAGAATAAAGCCTTGCATCTCTCAAATCACTGCTCATGAATCGAAACAAGGGGAGCTTAGGAACCTCAGCTTTAGTGGGGCTGGGGTGATGCTGAAGGCCTTGCATAAAGATAAAGCTCAGCTCAGTGAGGTTTTGCATCAGCACCAGGTCTCCATACTCAAAGCTTGTTAATTTGCCCACCTGAGTGCTAGTCCCTCTGACTGACAGAACCCACAAGGAAACAAACCTGAGCTGATCAATGGAGAAATAATCTCCCAAATTGCGGGCATAAATCATTCCCGATCGGCGTGCGCTCCCATTCCTTAATGAAGAAACCCAACTAAACCAATTTTCTTTATTAAAATGCAATTGTTTCATCTATTACTACTCCAGGCAGGTGGTGTGAGGAGGGGGACGGTGACTGACTGGCTGCCTACCATGTGCTTTCCGTGCTGGGATGTGATAAGGGAACCGCCAGCTTTGGGGTGCGTGCTGCATGTCTGTATACACACGTGTGTATGTGCTGTGGCTTGTGTGTGTTGCTGCTGTTAGAGCTGGGATTGGCCAGCCAGGCTGTTGATGCCTTGCTCTATCCTTGGGTTTTCCCCATCATCAAACAGTGATTGCCCCTCCGTGAAGTGCTTTCACATCTGGAAGGGTTCTGATCTGCATCTGGGCATCCAGACTGCTGTCCTATACCAAGGTCAAAGCAATGCCCTATCCTTCCAACCCAAGCTGTTCCATGAGTCTCTGTCAACAACAACAGAGGGATCAAGGCTGCTCTGTGGCCTGGTTGACACCCTTCCTGGCCAGAAGGAGAGCTGCTCCTTGTCGTTTGCCTCTTGCTGTATGGGATGACTGCCTTTGAGAGCCATGGGGGTGCCTTAAAGTGTCTGCTTAGGGAGCCCCATCTTCTCATTGATTTCTAACTAGTCCAAAGGAACAAATAACAGAGCAGCAGTAACAGCAGGGGTTGAATAAACTGGTGCTTGGAAGCTCAGCAGAAAAGGAGGCCAAGTGAAATGCAGTGCAGGGACGGGCTTGGAGAAAGTCAGGGTTTGAAATCTAAACCAGAGCTAAGTAAAATATTGGCTTAAATAACTGGATTCCAAAGCTCTTAAAATGCTGATAGTGCTGAGCATTGGCTGGAATATATCACCTCATCTTCTAGACATGGAGCTGGTGCTTTCCTTCAGCTTCCCTCCCTTGGGAAACGCTCACTGGGTCCCTCTCCAGCATCCTTGTGGACCTGGGCAGACACTGGGAGCTGCTCTGATGTCTTAGCTGGATCCTTGTGTCCTCATGTGAGACCACCCTTGTACTTCATGTCTTGCATTTAAGCATGGGCTTAGCACAAGGATGGGTGCTGTTCCTTTGACTAGATCTGTGTTAGGTTAATAGATCTGAGTGTTGGGGCTGATGGAGATCATTTCATCTGGACGATCTTCAGGTCATTTCCAACCCTAAGCATTCCATGGTTCTATGCTGCCCCTTGTCTACCTTGGCAGAGTCCATCAGCTCCCAGGGAAGGGCAGATTGGTACCCAAGGGACCCAGATACCAAAGCAGCATTGGATGCACCAGCTTCAAACCACAGAGACTGCAAAGCTTAGGGCTGGGGCTTGAACCGAGCTGCTTCTGCAGCACAGCAAACAGTACCTGCCACAAAGAGGTGTTGGGAAGACAAGTCAGTTAATGCTCACGCAAGGCTTTGAAACAGGGAGGCTTTTGAAGTCGGGATGTGCTTCTTTGCTGTTCTTCTTTGTTCCCTTCAGTGCACCGCAAGGAGCGTGGCTCAGTGGTGTGCTGGTATCAAGGCTTGATGGCCTCTTGCTCCCCAGGAGGATTACGTCCCCCCTGGATGGCTTCACTTCAAGGCAGAGCGTGCAATTGGTATTCTCTGGATGGCATTTGCTCGGGTGCATAAGTGTGTTTTTATTCAAATAATGGTATTGATTGTGGGGAAAGTAATGGAGAAAATAAATGAAAACAAATAAACCCAGAAGATTCACACTCAACTTTCAAGGTCTGCTTCTGAAAGTCAAGGAACTGTATTTGTATAGGAGAAGTAACTTGGTGATGCAGCCGCTATTCCTCTATCCATGCGTAGCTGCGAGATGCTTATGGCACCAGGAGAGGTATAAATTGAAAGGGGCAGGAACTTGCTTGTCAATACTCATCACAACCATAGGTTATTTACCCCAGTTATGAAGATATCCTGGCAAATACATCCCTAGCAAATGGGGTATCCCAGCAGCGCAGCCCATGGGAGAGGAGATGGGTTGCTGCATCTCCTTGCCAGGCTACTTGGCTTGGTTTGGCCAGGCTTTTAGCTTGGAATAGCTTTGAAAGATTCAGATTGTGTTCTTGTCCATCTCCTACCCTTTATTGACTCAAAAGCTGGCATTAACAGCCCTGTGTTTGCATTTGGTGCCAGGGATGTCATTGGGAGCTTGGAGGATCAGAAGCATCGCACCCATCTCGTACTGCTTGAAGATGCTGACCTCAACACAGAGCAGAGCCACAGCTTCAAAACTCTTTCCTCCTTAGAACAGACACTTCAGTGCTGTTTCTTGCTCCTTTGAGAGCGGAGTGGTGGGAAGAGGGTTGGGTTTTGTTAGGAATATATCCTGTTAGAAATCCTTGCAGGCCTCGTGTTGACGCGAAGGCAAAAGGCGCTGTCTGAAGCAGTTGCAAGGTACCGTTTTCAACCCTTTGTGGGCTTGGTAGTTTGTTATGATGTGGTTTCCAACTCTCCTGTCATGGGGAAGGTGTTTAAAGGTGAGTTGCTGCAGCAATGCTCTCTCTTTGCACCCAAAGGACAGGATTTCCTTTCTAGTTCGTAGCAGCGTTTCTTAGGTGGAAAAGCAACCAAAGAAACAAAAGCAGAGTCTCCAATCGAAAGCATCAGCTGGAATTAGGGATGCTCTTTCCCAGCTTGGTGCAGAGATGGGGACAGCGCAGCCAGTGGGGAGCAAATGATCCCGAATTCCATTCCAACCTACTCCTCATCCCCAGGGAACTGTTGCTTCCTGCCTCAGATGAGGGCTTTGTGTAGCTGCTAGACCCGGGTTTCATGCGTGGCTCCTGTAAGGGTTTGGGAGTGATGGAGTGTGTTGGGGGAGCTGGATGGTGCCAGTTGACAAGATAATGAACTGAATAAAACACTGGCGAAAGGGAAATCCATGATAAATCCACCTCTCGCAGCCATTTCGGGGGTGGATAAAAACTCCCTTTCTCCTCCTGACAGCGGGATTTGTCTCGCCTTGTTCACTGCAGGAGATGGGGGGTAAGGATGCTGCTCCTATCACAGTCCTTGTGCATGGCTGGGGGACAGAATCAGATTGGTTTGGGTTGAAGGGACCTTAAAGCTCCTCCAGTTCCAACTCTTGGCGTGGGCAGGGACACCTTCCACTAGAGCAGCTTGCTCCAAGCCCCATCCAACCTGGCCTTGAACACTGCCAGGGTTGGGGCAGCAGTGCCATGTCCCTTTGCCAGGCTGGGTCTCCCTTCTGTGCTGCTAAATGGCTGTTATGGCTTCGTGTTCAACCACTTATGATGAGGTTTGAGCCCACTGGTCTCTTATGTCCCCCTTGGGGATGATGAGGGGCCTTCCCCTTCTCCTCTTGCTGAAGCCACCATCCAGCTGGATGCCGCTAAGTACAAATCCCAGCTCCCAAATCCAAACCCTGTTGCTTCTTGCATTGCTCTGTTCACGCAGATGTGATGTAGTCTTATATATAGCCTGAAATCAGTGAAACGCACACACTGGTGAGATCAATTGGGGTCAATGGAGTGTCTGCAGTGGGCTGGCTTGGGTTCTGCATGGGCTGTGCTGGCAGTGCATTAGCAGAGAAGCAGAGCAGGACATAAGGTGCATCAAGAAAGCAATTTAACGTGGGCCACAGACCGGAATAAACGAGGGTGGTGGGGAGGCAGGGTTGGGGGTGTCATTGGAGCCAAGCAGCCCCCACTACAGTGCCATTAAGGGTGTCCTGCAAAGCATGAAGGAGCCGTGCTGGGGTCAGGCTGGCTCCTTGCTTTGCCCAGCAGCTTGGAAGAGGTCAGCCTCTGGCTTTCAGTGCGCTCCCAACTCTTTCTTCCCGTGTCTGCTGAATAAATCATGCAGTTTGCCCAAGACTCCCTCCATCCTCACCCAAACACAAACATCCCCCGTCAGTGCCACTTTGCGAGTGGCAAAGCTGCTCCCTCTGACAATCAATTACCCTCCGGAGATGAAATTATTGTTTAATGGCTTTTGGAACAGGCTCCTGCTCTGACATTCATCACAATCAATAATGCATCAGCGGGGACAAAAGAAATTACCTGCCTCCTGCTAAGTGAAAGAGTCCATTTGTATTCTTCACGGCCCCTTCACGCCCACTGAGCCGACAACCGCAGGTGGATTGTGTCCGTGGTACCGGGAGCAAGTTTGCTCCAGCTTCATCTTGGTGGCTCTCAGCAGCAGGGATGGGTGTGAGAACCAGGGTGGGGGTGATGGAGGATGCTCAGGGATGCAGGGGAAGGGATGGTTTGGGAAAGGGTTTCCTTGGAGAGGTGATCCTGCTCCTCTGCTCTGGTGAGACCCCACTCGCAGCACTGGGTGCAGTGCTGCTGTCCTCAGTGACAGAAGGACATGGAGCTGATGGAGTGAGGCCATGAGGATGCTCTCAGGGGCTGGAGCACCTCCTGTATGGAGCCAGGCTGGAGAAGAGAAGCTGTATGGAGACCTCAGAGCAGCTTCCAGTGTCTGAAAGGGGCTACAAGGATGCTGGAGAGGGGCTGTGCATCAGGGACTGCAGTGATAGGACCAGGGGTGATGGGTTCAGACTGAAACAGGGCAAGTTCAGGTTGGAGATAAGCTCTTTACAGTGAGGATGCTGAGGTGCTGACACAGGGTGCCCAGAGAAGTGGTAAATGCTCCATTCAGTGTTCAAGGCCAGCTTGGACAGAGCCTTGGGTGACATGGTTTGGTGTGAGGCCTCCCTGCCCATGACAGGGGGTTGGAACTGGATGATCTTAAGGTCCTTTTCGACTCAAACCATTCTATAGTTCCTGAGGTCATTATGTATGGAGCTAATGCACTGGTGGGGGATAAGAGGTGGGATGCCAGGGATGTGGAGGCACTGCAAGGGTAGCTAGGACCATGGTGAGGGAGCTGAGGCTGTCCCCAAGCAGCAGCGTTAAGCCTGGCTTGGGCTGCCTTGAAGCATCCTCTCATGCGGGGGTCCCTGCTCCATGGCTGTAGCTCAGTTCTCATCTCCAGCAAGGCAGGAAGCAGCTTTTGGTGTTTGCTTAAAGCTAAGAGGGCAAAGTGTCCTCCGAGGGCTAGCTCTGATGTCTCTAACTCATCTCCTGAGATGTGGGATGATATCAGCGTGTCCCTGCAAAGGGATCGGCGTGATCGATGCATCTGCAATGTGAGCAGCTCGCCTCTTAATGTGTCTGTATCATGCTGTGTCTGCAGCCGGGCTTCCAGGTTATTCCAAGCACTCAGCGGGGGGACCACGGCTCTTGTGTGTGTTGCTGCAGCATTAAGGAGCTGTGCTGCATCCCGCAGTCCCCCCACATCCAGTTGTTACAATGGGCTTGGGTGTCTGCAGGGGAAGTTTTGGGGGTTCTGCTTTGAAATCTACAGCTAAAAAGTTCAACCCCTTCTCCTTTGGCCTAAGTGGAACTGATAGAGCTGGGAGCAAGGTGGTGATGGATCAGGTAGGACCAAGCGAGCTACACATGGTGATGAGGATCCCTGTCCATGCTGTTGGAGTCTGGAAGGGGGGAAGCCCAGAATTCCTAGTTCTTCCTTCTACTGCTTGATGAAAGAGCATCTTTGATAGGCAGCCTGTATCCACAAAGAGTTGGAGAATGTGGCAGCCTGCAGGGCTTCCCAGGACATGAGCTTGTTCCCACTGGGAGATGCTCTATGGCCAAATGCACTGACTTCTCCATTCCCACAATGTGGTGTTGGCTGTTGTGGGGCTCCTTTTCTTGTATCAGGGCTGAAGAGCATCCTGTGCAGCATCAGTGCTGAGTAACACCATGCAAGGGGAGGATTGCATAGCAGAAAGAAGCCTTTCTGTGGTTATTTTAGGGCCCTGAACTGGCTCTGTGCTTAAAGGTGGGCTGAACAATGGGGTTCACCTCCCTGTTTGGCTCTGAAATGCATCCTTTAGAGCAGAGCCTCATGGTTTGGCCTTGCTGGAGCCCATCGTTTGCTGTGCCTGGAGAAGAGGAAAGGAAGCAAGCGGCATTCCCACTGGCATGGTGTTTAGCTGTAATCTAACATGACTTTCCCCTCTGGTGGCAAAGGGGGGCACATGATGTTAACATTCATTATCATGTCATATTCGATTGACTGCCAGGACGCATTATGCTTCCTCCTTTAACGTGCTGAACGCTGACAAGCCCCATTCCGCAGCTCCGCAGAGCTTTGTGCCTCCCGATGCTCGTGCGGTGATGGGGAGGTGGAAGGCCACGGATACACGTGTAATGAGTGTCATTCCCGGGTGGAAGGCTCCCCCTTGGCACTGCTCACGTTGCAGCTGCATGGATAGAGCCTTTGCCAGTATAAATTAACACTAATACTAATACGAGAAGCAGGATGCAAGGGGGAGAGATAACACTGGGGTGTGCATGAGTGTACTACCAGGCTAGCGTAGAGCAAAACAGGAAGGTGATGAAATGGATTCCTGAGGCTCAGGGCTTGAGGATGGGAAATGCTGCCTGTGATCCCGGAGGAGACCTTGTGTTTCTGTGCCCCACGAGGAAAACAGGCATTTGGAAAGGGAGAAACCCCCCATTTGCTCCCTGTGCAGTAGGTGTTGGGCAGGAACACTCCTTTTTCCCACCATCAGGGTCAAATTTAAACCAGGCAAAGGGGAATAAATCCCTGCATTTCACTGCACAAATGTGTATTTAATGGGGATACACACAGGGACTGTGTGCAAGTACCCAGTGACTCCTCCTGGACCTTGCCTGCCTGAGGCTTTTCCCATTAGTGAAGCTTTATTCTTCGTTATTTTAGGGTTTGGATTTTAAGGTCCTTTCCAGTCGTGACTATTCTATGAATACTTGGAGAGCTGAAGCAGCAACCCAACAGCTGGGTTTTAATGAGGGTTATATAGAGATTGGCATTTTGAACTGTTCAGCAATCCAAGCAGGCTGAAGCATCTCCTCCCATCAGTGGTCCCTTCAACCTGTAGCACCTACACACTTGGCACTGGTCTCCACGCAGCATGCATCCAACCAGCCTAAACCCCTTCTGGAGTTATCCCCAGTGCAGCCCTATAAAGCCACACAACATTCCTCTATCTGCTCCCAGGCTGAGCTTCCTGCAGCTCCCCAAACTTTGCCCAAGCTCCCTATTGATCCAGTGGGTGATGAAGCTGTTTGAATCAGCGCTGCCATATTGGTAGCATCCAACTGTCATTTTTCTCCCAGGATCTTAAAAGGATTTAGAGCTGTCAGCTGTATCCTGCATATTTGCTGCTAATAATCAATATGGATTTTCTGGTCGGGCCGTCCATCTCGATGCCATGCCTTATTTGTTGTGAGATTAGAATCCCGATGAGCTTATCAAGCAAAGCACATCTTTCCCTCCTGCTTCTGCACGTGTATGCATACAGAGAGCCCCTGGGAAGATAATGATGTTGCTTGTGCTGCAAAATATAGCGAGTTATGGGCTGCAGCTGCAAAGAATCCCCAGCTTTGCTGTTACTTTAAGGTGACATGCCATTAATATGGGGCAAGAGATGCTGCATCCCATAGGCACGGAGCTGGTCAGGAGTTTCCATATGTGGCTTAATATGTTTTGTCTGGCATTACCTGGCTAAGGAATAGGTGGTACTCTTATGTTAGGAGTTGGTTTGGGTCTTTTCAAGCTTATTAATGGTTTTGGGTAGGGTATGGTCAGGATGAGCTCCTGTTTCCTAAGCAGGCAATGATTTCCTCTAAGGCGCCTCAGCAGAGATAACATTAGAACAAAAGGTGATTGAATGTGACTAAAAACACCCCTAAGAAAAGAGAGGGTTTTACCCAAACTGTTTGAAAAGTCGATTTTTGCCCATTTTTGACAGAAAGCTGCCAGATAAGATGCTTCAAATGGGCTTATTGAATTATAAACCAGCGACATTTCCAAGCCCAACGCTGGGGTTTGAAGTGAAATGCTGAGATATTTCATTCTGACAGCTCCCAATTGATGTTTCTGGGCACTTGGTGCACACCTCGTGGAAGGGAGATTGGGGTGGATGGGGGAACGTGAGGCATTAAAGGGCCTGGATTGCTAAACAGATCCAAAATGCCATTCTCTAAGCAACTCTCATTAAAACCAAGCTGTTGGGTTTCTGCTTCATCTCTCCATCACTATTCGTAATCATGGCCCAGAGGAGCCATCAACCTGATATTTATTTTACTAAGTGTGGCAAAGGTCCCATTGGGTTTTGCATGTTGGAGCCATTGGAAGGCTTTTATGGATTATTAAGCTTTCCCTCTTCTTTGCCATTCAAATCTTCCTGATGATTGAAATGAACTTCCCGGATGGGGGAATCTCTTTTGCTTGGCGACGGTTTCATATTCCCTTCTTTTTTTTGTTGTTGTTGTTATTGGGATAAAAATCATTCCCCTCTGGGGGAATTTCCGAGGGAAAACTTGATAAATCGTTCTTGATTGCACACAATTCAACGTGGAGTTAAGCAGGGTAATAACATTGCTGCTCCTGCCACAAAGAGCTGTTGCAATTGAGAGCGAGTTGAATTGCTTTGGTTCATTTTGGGCTTTTTCTCATTCCCTGACATTAGGATGGAGGAAATGGGGGTCCCCGTAGATCCTGGGAAGGATTTAGGGGAGGAAAACCAATTTTGAGCCTTCTCAGATTCCTCCGAGCAGTCACTTTGAGTGTGTTGGCTTCGAAATCTCTTCTGGTAGAGGATATGCAGTGCATTTGGACTTGGTCTTGCCCTCATGCTTGCTCCTCATCGCCCCGTCTGGGATGTCTTGGCTTATGGGATGGGATTTGTCTTCCCCATTTTCTGCAACAGGGATGCTTTCCGCAGCAACCTAAAGAGGGGAATACGCATGGGGAGAAGGCTGGAGTGTTGGGATAGGCACCAAAAAGTGCCTTAAAAAAGAGAAGAATCAATATAACCAAGGGGGGAGAAGGAAAATGAAACATCAAACGCAATGGCAGCGAAAGACAAAGTGAAGTTCTGCTTCTCAAGCGCCTTTTGTGGCTCTCTCTGCGCATCCCCCTTGGATTTCCTCTCGGTTTGGGGGCTGTGGCAGAGCAAAGCTGAGCCAAAGCTGCTTCGTATGGTAATAACCCCTCCCCAGAGCCCCCGAGTGCGCGCACATGAAAGCCCTGCCTCTGGCACTGCTGATTATACAGCCTCTAATTGTCTCCCATGTCTGCTCACGCCATAAATACTGGAGGAGAGAGAAGCCTTGATACTCCTTGCTGAGCCGGCTGAGCCAGCCACGTCCCTGTAATAACCCCCAGTTGCATTTGGGAAGGAAGAGATGGGTACAAGTGAGGTGTGTGGGTCCGTCCTGCCTGGGGATGGACCAGTGAGCTCTGGTAGTGATGCTGATGCCTGCAGGGAGAGGACGTGTGTTTGGGTTAGTTTTGGGTAAAGCTTCAGCTTAGCTGCCTGCACTCATTAAAGCTTTTAGTTCAACATCTCTAATGCTAAGCCTCAGTGTATTAACTCGAGACTTCCTTATGATCAGAGCATAAACATACACTAAGCTCTTACTGCAAAGAAAACATTGGATGCTTCCCTTAATAAAAGACAAAAGTAGGAGAGATCTTAGCAGCCTTTGAATGCCTAAAGAGGCCAATAAGAAAGCTGGAGAGGGGCTTTGGATAAGGGACAGGGCAAGGGGAAAGGCTTTAACCTGGCAGAGGGGAGACTGAGACCATTCTGTGGTTATCCTATAGCTGAAGCTGCTCTTTTGCTGTGGTTTGTACATGGGACCTTCTTTTGTCCCGCCATTATCCCAGCAGAGCCCTGAGGATGATGAGGAGGGGGATAGATATCCCCGTGTGCTCTTTGCTCTCAGGGTCTGTTTGCAAACACCTCGTCAGATGCTCAGTTCCACACGACAAATACTTGAGGCAAGTGCTGCTCTTGCATGGTGCACGTTTGCAAAGCAGCAGTTGATCAGAGTGATTTTTATTCTCATTAAGGCAAATTAAAGCACGAAGCTGGCAATGGGAAGGGAAAAGGAGCTAAAAAACCCCCCCAACCCTAAGAATAAAATTGGTGTTCATGAAAGATTCATGAAAAGCAGCCATTGTAATAAGTATTTGAAACGTGGTTGTTCATGTTCCATCATCTCAATGTCAAGGGCATGTTACACATGGTCTGCTGTGCTAATTGGGTACGGGGGTCAAGTGATGTTGGGTGTCCGGTGCCGGGCCGATGGTGATGCTTTGCTTTTGGAAGCTGCAAATGCTGTGGATGATGGGAATAAGAAGAGGAGCCCAAGGATTGGCTGGAAGGGGTTCTTGAGCACCCATATCCCTGTGTCCCTATCGCAACTCAAATGCCTCCATGTAAAAGCTGATGAGTATTTCCCAACAGAGTATAAAACCTGTGGTTTTGGATAATTATCCCTAAGGAGGTGTAAGATAAGGGCTTTTGCTGCAAACCACCCCTCTCCATGGGATGCAAAGCCAGGAAATAAACCTTCAGACTGGGATAACAGCCCCAGGGGGAAAAATCAATGCAAGAAGGGGCAGGAGCAGTTGGGACTGGCTGTAGAGAGGAGGTGGCTCTGGGTAGCAGCTCTCAGGTGATGAGCAGTGTAGAGGACATAGGGCTTTTCCTCAGGGATACTATTTGGCTCTCTACTGTGGGAATCTGTGCAGGATGGGGAGGGGTAAGTGGCCGTGTGTGACCCCAGAGGCTCAGAGTGCACTTGGGATATATCCATCTTGACAGTGGGATGTGGCAGCAGGAACCTTGGGATGGAGCTGGCTGAGAGGAACCGGCTGAGACTGCTCAAAGGGAAACCCTAATGTTGGTCCATTTTGCATGGTTAGCCCTATGCTATCAATGCCTCAGGGAGGGAAAGCATGCACAAAAGGGTCACTTAGTAACAGAAGCAGTCTTGTATTTGCTTGAAATATCCTTTATATCTATTAGAAACCCACAGAGCAAAAACAGCTTGAAAGGGAAGCAAAACACTTGGTTAAACCCCAAACCTGATTCCCTGCTTTTCCCCATTTTCTTACAACAGGTGGCTAGTGCTTGTGGATGTGAATGCGCTGCCTCAGATGGGGAGGGTAAAGACAAGAGCATCCTTTGCTTTGCTCGGAAACCTCTTGTTCCCACTCTTTTCTGGGAGTAATGCCCTTCTCTGCCTCAGTTTCCCTGCCTTGGATGTAGTTGTTTAATGCCGAATTACTTGGATAGTGGTAGCAAGGACTTAATTTGCAATTACTCAGTGTAGTAGGAGCACCGAGGAGATGGAGGCGTGAATGTCGCGGCTCAGCTTCATCCGATGCTCCTCATCCCTGGAGGAGGATCCTGCTGCCGCATCGCTCACCTCAGCATCCTCCTAGCATAGCTGCGACCTGTAGTAGTAGTAGTTCTACTCCATGCAGCCCCCTTTGTGAAGCACATCTGAGTGCTGCCAGCCCTCCAATGCGAGGGGCAGTGGGTGGTTTGAGCAATATGTGAAGCAAGCAAGTAAATAAATGGTAATTTAGTCATGGACCCATCCCAGCCTCCCATAAAAGCTGGTGCAGACCAGATTTACAGCACCGTGCTGAGATGCTTTTATGTGAAACAGAGCTTCAGAGGGGAAGCCATCTATCAGGCAAGGAGTGAATGAGATTTAAAAGGCAGCTTCCTTTTGTTCCCTAATAGGTTGGCCACTTTAGTGCGAAAGTGGGGGAGGCGGGAAGGGGAAGGTGTTGGGAATGACATTGCTAATAGCATCCCTGCGCCCCTGTTTGGGTAATAGGCTTTAAACAGTGAAGGAGGTGAATCCTCTTAGTTCCTGTGTTGATTTTCCCCATCACTGTGCATTTGTCAATTGGGGCTGAGTTTGCTGCAAGCTGGAAAGAGCCAGATGGGGAAGGAGAGACCCTGAGTCCTCCCTGGTGCAGGGAAGCTCTGATGTCCCCAAGCCCCAGCTCTCCTGTGTTGAGTTTGCTTTTCAAACTGGTGGCCATGGGCCTCCCCCCTCCTCTCCAGCATCCTTGCTCCGTGCTGGGGCTGGGGACTGAGGTCTGGCACTGGCCATCCTATCCCTGGCGTTGTCCAAGGCCAGGTTGGATGGGGCTTGGAGCAACCTCCTGTGATGGAAGCTGTCTCTGCCTGTGGCAGGGGTTGGAACTGGATGAGCTTTAAGGTCTCTTCCTTCTTGGAGCAGAGGGACCTCTTCTTTGGGAGAGCCACCCAAATAGGGAACAAGGTGGGGAAATGGCACCTATCTGCATGCACAAATCCTTTCCATGCTGTAGCACTGCAATGAGGGCATCATCCCCAATTCCCTGTCCCCGGGCAGCCCTTGCTCTGTGCTCCCGCTGGCTCCATCCCAACTTCCACAGGATCCGAACAGGGCACTGCTGCCTCGGAGCTGCCGGTGACTCAGCCCTGTTATAAAGCTGTCTGGAGGCTGTAACTCTCTAAGAACCTGGCTTAAGTTGGAGCTGTTTATCTCTTGCCCCTTAGGACAGCAAAAGTTTGGGGAGGGGAAAAGAAGGCATTGAGAGGAAACAGGGATCCTGCAGGAATTGGGTGCTTTGTGCTTCCCCTGCGGTGCCAGCAGCCCTTGGGATGGTCCCTCTGCTTCCCCCCCCCCCCCCCCCCCCCCCCCCCCCCCCCGCCCCGGCTTTTAGTCGG
>NDXB01009382.1:40128-53886 GCA_002631895.1 Agapornis roseicollis
CCCCCCCCCCACCCCCCATCCCAGATGTGATGCTGTGCTCTTGGGTTCCATTACCCTTATTGGCCCAATACCACTCAGTCCCCATGCCAGCAGGGTCCCTTCCTTGCTGGAGCTGAGCTCCTCGGTGCTGCTGCCCCTGAGGGTTTGGCTGAGCTCTCCCTCGCTGCTCCAACAGCGCACGCAGGCAGTGTTTGATCCAGTGTAAACGGGGCTGCTTACAAAGTCAACCTGTCAAAGCCCACGGAACAAATCGGAGGTGGCAGGGTGACTTTATACCTCGCCGGCGCGATGCATTGTGTAACTGCAGGGTTTCTGATGTGCGACAAGAAGCCCTAGAGCTAGGCTGACTTGTGCTGTCAAACCCTGGGTCCTTTCTTCCTCGCTTCCCATCCCGTTTCCCTCTGCAAACCGTGGCAGGTGCCTGGTGGAAGCAAGCGGCTGATGGAGGGACCTCCAGTGTGCTACCAAGGGGGTAGCTCCATCAGATGGAGAGAGCTGGCAAGGCTGCTTTTGTTATGGGGGGGGGGGGGGAAAGGGGGGAGAAGCACAATCTGCCTGCAAAGCGCCTGTTGGAGAAAGGGAAACCTAACTGCTGTGTTTAGGAAAGCCAATTTCCCCTTGGACCGGGAGGCGGCGGGGTGAGGATGCTGCAATTCCCGATGCTTGCTTCCCGAGCTAATTGTATTGCCAAAGTAACGCAAGGATTTGCATGCGCTTGTTTCTGTTGTGTATAAATGGGAGCAAATAGGAATCTCCGTGCTTTTCTGTGCGTGGTGTTGCTCTTCTCAGGCAATTCGGAGCTGGGAAACGATGGGAAAGGGGTTTTGTTCCCCACCGTGCACATGGATGAGCAAGGGGATGGTGGGATGGAGTTTACTCCTTCCCATGCCACTGACACAGAGAAGCATCGCACCATCTGTTGTGAGCATCCCCTGATGATGCTCTTTGTTTTAAGGAGTGGGCTTCGATTAAAGAGCACGAAACCTGCTTCATTGTGCACCAAAGTGTCACTTTTTGGGGTGGTTTTCCTTTATATTTGGTAAATCTGCTCCTTACCAGCCCATTTCCAGTGCAGAGTGGGAATCCCTTCCCTTCAGCTTCCCTTCTTTCTTAGGGTGGTTCATTACATGCTTGTGTGCGAGTGTGATGGAGTGTGGTGCTCCATGAAAAATAATTGCTTAACATGCTTGCTGATCCCAAATCTGGGATCAAGTTGCCAATACTCAAGCAGATTGGAGCATCCTGCATCTATTTGCAGTCGGTTTGGGGCCGTGCATCCCTCACGATGTGTTACCGGAGCTCTCCATGTACCTCTGTAGGGCATCTTTGGCTCATTCAGGGTTGTGGAACCCAGATCTGAGGCTTGTGGCTGCTGTTGCAGGATGGAATGTGGGATCTGCTCCGGGAAAGCTTTGCAACCACATGAACAAAGGGGTGACAGCAAATAACTCTGCTTTGAGGATGCAGGGATGGAGAAGAGGAGCGCAATGACCTGCGCTGCTGCTTTCTGGGTGCCTTTGGGGCCTCTTATGCGAACCCTCTGCTCCCTCATCCCCTGCCAGTGCTGTGCAGCAGGGAGCCATGCTGCTGAACAGCCCTTTTGGCATTCCCATCTATCCCTCCCTTTTCCAGGGCAGCGCTGGCACAGGAGGGACGGATAAGTTTGGCGACGAGGCACGAGAAGCCAGGAGCCCTTCATATAAATGCCACTGATGTGGAAACGCAGGATCAAATGAGTAGCAATTCGTGTGTCACCGCATGAGAGAACAAAACCCTCTACCGAGGAATTAAAGCCATAAATATCCTACAGAGCCCCTTCCTGCTAACATGTTCCTGACATCTGGAGTGGCAGCCCACTGGAACCTATCTGCTGTCAAAGAGCTGTTGCAATTAAGTCGTGAATGCAGAGGGGAGAAGGGGGAAAACAACTTTTTAACTGCCTTGGCAGGTGATGGAAAACCAAAACACCCTTTTTCCATTAACGGGAGCAAATTTGCCTTAAAAGGAACTGGGTTAGAGACTATGGAAGTTAATTGTCAGAGTCATTCAGGCAGCCTTTGGTCTCCTTGGGGCCGGTGCGGGAGCGATGGAGGCTCTGCGGTTGGGTTCTCACCTTGGTCTGTGCTGCTCCACCATGGGCACACAATGGTGTGGGAACGCAGCAGTGATGAGGTTAAGGGAGAGTTCCTCTGCCATGCAGGAGCTTGTAGGGGTTTTGTGTGTGGAATCCTGCCCCGTGCTCCCATTGTGTACTGAAGGATGGGGGGGGGGGACTAAGAGCTATTGGTCTGGGTGTTCTGAAGGGGGAAGAGGACGACTTGCGGGGCAGGGACCTTGAGTTGTGTCCTTAGGAAGCTGGAGGAGCATGGTCTTGGGCTCTAGGGGTAAGTAGCAAAGACCCAGTGTGAGCATTGCCTTGCTCCATGGGGCAGCTCAGCCTTGGAGATGGGAAGGGCTACGTGGTGTTTGCTCCTTGCTCCTGAACTGCTGTGCTCAATCACTGGGGTTTTCTCTGCCAGCGTAAGGAGGTGCTGTGGTCCCCCTGTCCCTCCTGCACTGCCGCATTAACCACAGCATCCATACGGAGCCTTTACCCCCCCATCACAAACACAGCACAAGGACCAGGGTTTGTGATGAGGGGAAAGGTTTTCCCACCCCATCCCAACGCTGTGCAAGCACTGCAGCAACGCTGCCTGCAGAGCCTCATTGGAATTCCGAGTGGCTGCTCTGGTGCCATCCTGCTCGTGCTCCTCGGAGGTGGGACTGTGCTCGAGGCAATTTGCATTGCTGGAGGTGTCACAAGCAGATCGAGTGGCAAGCCGTTGTCTGGCAGGGAATTCATTTGGTCGGGGTTTCACTCCCTCCTTTCCAATCTGCCTTGGTTGCCAGTGCAGCATCGAGCAGCAGGCTTGGGATCGGTCACTTTTCCCCCCTTCCTTGCCCCATTGCTTGGCTTATCTCTCCATTGGGAGACATGTACGTGGCTATTTGTCTCGCTGGCCATCTGAAGCAGGCTTGATCCCGGATGCTGCGGATGAGCAGGCTGAGCTGGGGGATAATGAGCTGCAGTTAATCTCCCAAGTTCAGAAGTGCTTCAGTGACTCTTTACCTTCCTGTTCCTTAAAGCATCCACAAACAGAGCCGGTTTTCCAGAGGGAAGCACCCAGTCGCATCTGAAGAGGGGTCCTTTTGGGATAACGCAGAGGCTGGTTGAAAATTGCCCATCACTTTGGGCTGCAGTTTGCTCCATCTGAACTTACTCCGTTGGCAGCTTGGGCTTGAGCAAACAGGTTCCTGTAGTGTTGTTCCCCTCCTCCCCCCATAATATGCACAAACAGGGGGGGAGAATTAGCTCAATAACCTGCACAAGTGGTTGCGGACGCTGTTGTGATCACTCCCTTTTCCTTTGCACATGGAAAACATAGAATCAGACTGGTTTGGGTTGGAAGGGGACCTTAAAGCTCATCCAGTTCCAATCCCTGCCATGGGCAGGGACCCCCCTTCCACTGGAGCAGCTTGCTCCAAGCTGCTGTGCACTGCCAGGGATGGGGCAGCCACAGCTTCTCCATTCAACTCATCCCAGGGTCCCATTACCCTCACAGGGAAGAGCTTGTGCCTAAGAGCTCAGCTCAGTCTCCCCTGTTCGGGCAGGTTAACGCCATTCCCCTTGCCCTGTCCCTACATCCCTTGTCCCAAGCCCCTTTCCAGGTTCCCCCTTTAGGCCCTGGAGCTGCTCTCAGGTCTCCCCTTCAGGAGCCTCCTGTCCCCCAGCTCTGCCCCAGCCCAGCTCTCTCAGCCTGGCTCCAGAGCAGAGCTGCTCCAGCCTTGCAGCATCCCCATGGCCTCCTCTGGACTCTCTCCAGCACCTCCACATCCCTCTTATGTTGGGATCAGGCAGGAATTTGCCCTCTCTTCAATGCTCACCTTGCAGAGCCTGTGCTGCAGCATCCATCAGGTTGCCTGGACTCATCCTCTTGTATCATTCTGGGTGAATAATATTGAGTGTTTAACTGAGATCAAATGGTCTTTGTGTCCATGTGGTGATTCCAGGCCAGTCTGTGGTGTCTGGGAATTCAACCCCTCAGTTTTGCCTGCAGCAGCTCTGGGCCAGTTGCTTGCAGCAAGTAGTTTATTCACCCCTGAACATGTGTTTGGGCTGACTCAAGCCCATGTTGAGGCAGGAAAAGGGGAATTAAACACACAAAGAGGCAAATGGTTTGCAAATGGTGTGTGGTTCCTATCAAGCCACCTCTACAGGGTGATATTAAGGGATGCTGAAAGAAGAAAGCCATTTGGAAGCTGTGTATTTCAGCTGGTTCAACCCTTTGGTCATGTTTGAAACACAGGTGAAGGAATTGACCTCTTAGGTCGGTGGCTTGTTCTTTTGGGTTTTATCGGAAGGCCAAATGTCCTGTATGTGTTACCTCTATGGGAAAATTCAAGGAAAAGCATTAGAATGGGACCTGTGCTATTGGAGCACCTTTTTAGACCAAGTTTGAATTCACCTGTGGATGATGCAAGGTCCCTAGGAGTCATTTGGAAGCTTTATTTCAATGTGAAGACTCACTGGCTATTAAGGAATGGCTTAACCCCTTGCTTCAACCCAGAGATTGAGCTCCGTCCCTGCTCCAGCTGTTCTGCAACTGGTTTATGGGCAAGAACCAGCCTTAGCTCTCTCAAGGTCACCTCAGTGGTGGTGCTGAATGCTTGGCATCCCCAATAGCCAGCTTGGGATGGCTGCTTTGCCAAGCAAAGCTGAAGGACATCTCCTTCCGTCCCTTCCAAGCCCTTAGGGCTCATATCACGCATCCCTTTGGCTGCTTGGGAGGTTGGGAACTGGCAACTCCTTAATAAGAAAGGACCTGGCAATGCAGAGCGTGGGGACTGTGATGTCTGGGCATGTTTATAGCACAGAGCCTGATTATTTATAGACAGCTCTGGAAGTCTTTTTGCTACATCTTGCTAAGCAGATGTGATGTTTCCTTTGGGAAGGGCTGCTCAGATACGTGCGTGCCACGCTCCATCCCAAAGCTTGGGCTTCGAAGGCCACTCGATGCATTCATCTATGGGATTCTGAGTCTTGGGGGATGCACCTTAGCATCCGCACCCCAAACTGCATGCCTGTCCTATAGACAAGGGCTCCCTGGAGAGAGGCAGCTGCAGGGATGAGGGGCTTGCTTTGAACGGGGTGAGAGGCTGCCACAACAGTTATGGGTATAAAAAGAGAGTGCTGATGATGGGTTTGTCTTATTTAATGCTGACATCCTGAGGTCAAACTGCTCCTCTCCAAGGGAAGCACGGCAGCATCAGTCTAACGCAGCGATCTGCAGCTCTGTAGCTTTGCTGTATGATTTATAAGCCACGAGGGTGAAAAAGGCTGGTTTTTCCTCTGAAAATACTAGGGAATATTTCGATCCTTTAGTTTCCTTGTTGCTTTCTCTTGTTCATTTTAACTTCAGTTTTACTACATCAAAGCACTGGAGTTGAGCTCTCATGGTACCCGTTTGCAGGATTCAGTATCCCCCCTCCATCTGGCTGCTAGATGTGGCTGCTCTACAGCAATAATACATCACATAGGCACCGTCCCACATCCTTCTAGAGCTCCTCCTGTTCCAAATAGATGGCAAAATACTATTAATGTATGCAATGTGTTGTATTATCTAGCACAGGAGCAAGAAATCCATCTTCAAACCACTTGGCAATGAGTGGCACGGGCTTTGTCGGTGCTCAGAGCAGCTGAAATCCAGGTCTCTGCCAGCAGTGGGACACAGAATGACTCTGCCAGCCCTGATCCCTGCTGTGGTGGTAGGGGAATGTCAGGTCATCCCTCCTTTGGGGCCATCAAACTGGAGCTGAAGGGTGACTAGGGCTGCACTCAACCAGCTTTGAGACCTAACAGCACCGTGTGAACTCCTGATGGGGTCAGAAAGTAGAACTCCCTCTCAGTGAAGATTTGCAAGTGATGGAGGGGTTTGGTTCATCCTGCATTTGCAACTCTAATGTATTCTTCCCCTGCACTCCCACCCACTCCTCACACTCAACCCCAGACTCTACTCACATGGCTATCAGTGTCACTTCTGAAACGTGGCTTTCCTTAAAAATCCAGCTTTTCATCAATTAAACATTTTTTGACAGCTTTTCTGAAACAAATCCTCTTAAAAAAAGATTAAAAAAAAAAAGTCTTCTTTTTTTTTTCTTTCCTTTTTCTCCTTTTTTTGCTAAGTTTTGGTGGGTTTACCTTAAAAGACTCCAGCAGCCCCAATGCAAAGGGCTCCAAGGGTGATCCCAGCTTGGATAAGCAAGGGCTGCTCCCATGGGTGCTGTGGGGCACAGCCCCATGCCTGTAGCTTGTCACTGTGCCACTTTGTGCGAAGCACTGTTAGGGCAGGTTTGGAGAGAGTGGGTTGGGTTGGAAGGGACCTTAAAGCTCATCTCATCCCACCCCATTGCCACACGCAGGGACATCCTATACTCTTTGTGGCCAACTTTGCCCTGATCTTACCCTTTTGCCTCAGAATAGGCCCCATTTATCTTCTTTAAATGCTGTTTAGGACAGTGTATTCCCTTCCTTTCCCTTGAAAACACTTGTCTCTTTGAGACATCCTCCTCCCATCGGAATGGGATTTAATACTCTTGCCTAGCGGCGCTTTGCAGCCCTTAATAAACAGAAGGGCCATCCCTTAGTGCCAGTCATCCAAAACTGGGTTGGTGGGCACACAAACGCTGCAGTGCTGAGCCTGAACTGGCAGGACAATGATGGCTTTGCAGTGACTTACAGACTCCTTTAATTAAGGTGAACACGTTTAGCTGGGGCAAGCAGCAGAGCCCATGAAAGCATGCTAAGCGTGTTGATTTAATTGGCAATTACTGGATTGAAAGCAAGCATTCAAGTGGAGCCAAAGCCCTTGTAAGGCAAAGTCTTAACCCAGAGTCCTCCGAGGTGAGCACCAAGAAAATGAGGCAGAGGAAGATTAAATGCTTTGCCCAAGGTTATGTGGGAAATGAGATGGGAATAGGGGTTGGCAAACCTGGGGCACCGTAGAGCTCGGGGAGGCTTTTACCATCGTTGCGTCATGGAATGGTTTGGGTTGGAAGGGACCTTAAAGCTCATCTAGTTGCAGGACTTCCTTAAAGAAATAAAGGTAGCTTTGCTTTTGGATCAGCCCAACGTAGCTGCTCCTCTGCATCCATCTGACCTTCCCTGAACTTCCATCAGGGAAATACGGCAATATCCATGAAATCCAGTGCTATTCCAGTCTGTTTCCTTGTGCATCCCGAGAGCAGTAAATTGGAGCACAGCTGGGGAAAGCTTTGTGCATTTTGAAGCTTTGCATCCTGTATCTTGGTGCAGCAGGAGCTGCAGCTGGACTTGGTGCAGAGATGGATTGGCCAGGGGTGATAGAAGAAGCTTCTACAACGTAGTTCTGCAATCAAACTGCTTATGGGACCTATGTGCAAAGTGCTGACCTATAGAGATGGTGCTGTGAAGGCTGGGGTAGGGAGAAGGGGCTTTTGTGTGTGGGGGGCTCAGGTTTGGGCTGCTTGCACCCCACTGACACTCTGGGGATGTCCATCAGGCCCTTGTGCTGTGATGCTCAATGCATGCATCCTTTAGAGATGAAGAGGTTGCTGCTATAGGATGCTGGGTGGTGTGGTTTTCAGTCCCTGTGGGTCTACAGAGGTGCAATGGGGGTCTGGTGGAAGGTACCCCTGCTGTGGAATGGGTTTGGAACTCGATAAGCTCTAAGATCCCTTCCAAATGCCTGTGTTTCTATGTTGGTACATGATAACATGTCACGTACGTGCTTGGCAAGCCTCCGCCGGGATGCGGTGCTGCAGGAGAGGGAAGCACGGGATGAGGCAGTGGATAGGGGTTGGGAGGCTGATGGCAGGAGTCTCTTCTTTTTACAGCAAGTGAAAAATCAATCCTTGACCTTTAAAGGAGTTTATGAATTCCTGGCTTGGGGAATCGATGCGCATCGATCCCCGGGTGTCTGCGTGGGCTCGCAGTGTACACTATCAGGTGATGAAAGCTGTGTTTTGCTGAGTCTGGAGCAGGCAGATGCAGGCGCTGTCTCTGCCCAGCTGCCAGGGCTGAAAACATCGTTTTTTCCTCCTCCTTCCATGCCTTTTTCCACTTGGCAGCTCCGAGTGCAGCGCTCGGGATCCATTGGAGGCACTGTTTGCTGTGTCAGTGACACAGCGGCTCTCCATCACCCTACAGAGCATCCAGTGAGGTGCTCCTGCCTCTTCCTGTGTCTCCCAGACCTGCTCTGGATGCTGCAGGTTTGCAGGGTCTGGAAGAGAGGAGAAGGAGCATTGTCCATCATGGAATCCCAGACTCGTTTGCATTGAAGGGACCTTAAAGCTCATCCAGTTCCAAACCCCTGCCATGGGTAGGAACACCTTCTACTAGAGCAGCTTGCTCCAAGCTCCATCTGTGAGCACTGCCAGGGATGGGGCATTTACATCCTCCTGGATGACTGGGGATGAGGCCATCCCAGCTTGGTTTGAGGGTGATTCTTGGCAGTGTGAGGACAGAAAGCTGGTCCTGTGGCTATGCTGACACTGCACTAACCCTTCAACAAAGCGCCCAAGCACAGGTTAGGCAAGGAGATGCTGATGGCAACCCGATCGGAGTAGCAGCAAGCAAAGCCTTCCCGTTTCTATCCCTTTAAACCAGCAGTTCCCCAAAGACTGCAGCTTCAGCCAGCACAGAAGTTAGCTGAATGAATTAAACCCGGGTGCCTTGACCTCGGAGGTGCGACGTTCCTGCTTGTGAATGAGGATTGAAGAGAGGAAACGTGCTGGCAGCTCACGTCCCGACCTGCTCCCCTCAGACATGTGAGCAGAAGCAAGGTCCTGCTGGGCACGGTGCTATATATATATAGGGTATATTCATGTTTTCCTGCTGGAGCCGTGAGAGCTGACAGATGCAGAGGAGCCGAGAGGTGCTGGGGGTGGGATGGGAACAGAAGGCTCTGAAGCCTGTTCAGCTGCTACGGGCTTGGGAAGGGGGTTAAGGGAACAGGAATCTGACGTGTCTCAACTCACCAATGTGGAAGGAGACGCAGCGTGGAATAGCAGAGCCCAACGGCGTAGACCTGAGCTGATGCTGCAGCGTGGCATGAGAATCATTGCTGTTTGCTGCAGCAAGCCCCAGTTCTAAAAGCACCAGTTGATGTTCAAGGGGTTTGTGATGGGGTTTGGCACAAAGCTCCTTCTCCATCCCATCAAGTGTGAGGAAATAGCATCGTGAGGCTTGCCTTTGTCATGGGGGAACTGAGGCACGGAGGAAGAAGTACCCCATGGAGCCTGCAGCAGAGCCAGGAAGCAAATTCAGGCTCGTCTCATTGGAAGATCCATCTTTTCCTCTTGCATCCTCTCCAGATCTTTGATCTGCAGTGCAATTTGCTAGGGATATACACACCCTGATGCTGTAAAATACACCTCTTAGCTGGTAGCATAGCAGGGTGCCAGCAATGTCCTGAAATGGTGTGGTGTTGCTTGGTTTTACCCATCTTTGATACCTATGGTGGATCCAAAGTGAAATGCATAAGATCCGTGGCCTCATCTCTCACAGTTCCCATCTACCGTGGCGTGTATCCCAAGAGGAAGATGCTTTCCTGTTGTCTGATGGTGTTCTCACTGCATCCATACATCCTATCGCATGCTCCAGGACTCAGTGTTGGCAGTGTTAGGCCAGATCTTCTTGCCTGAATCCCAGAGCTGTTAGACCCGATGTGATGGGAAAGGGATGGAAGGAGCAGTGGATCCAGGGATGGAGGTTGGTCCTGCAGACACCAAGGGCTTTATTCCCCATCCCAGCACCCTGCTGCTCTCTACCTAAACAGCGTTTGGTGTGCACAGGGTGGGAGCTGAGGGGGGACCACCCCCTCCTGCTCGCTGAGCATCCTGATGCCACTCCATTGAATGCGATGGTTTCTCCTGTCTCTTCCAATGCATTCCTGTTTGTTTGATCTCCAACAAACTTCCCCTCTCTTATCTTCTGCTGAAATAATAAATCTGGGGCCCTTGAAAACACTTGACAGCAGGAGAGCTTAAACAAAAACCCTTTCCAGCATTTAGATGTTTTTAATGTGACAAGCCTCTCCTGCAAGGGTACCGTATATACTGGATTGCTCCTGCCTGCTCCCTGCGAAATACAAGGCCATAAAACCTTGGGATATCCAGGGCTTGTCATCTTCCCTGTGTGTGGAAGCACAAGGACGTGGAATTTCATTCTTAACAACCGATGAGGAAAGGCAGAGGAGCCCTATACCTTTGGAAAGATGCACAGTTATATCCAGGGCGCGATGGGTAGAAGGTTCACTTGCTGAGCATGAGCTTGATAGGCAGGAAAGAGGAGTTTGCAGGAAAGTAGTGCTTATTTTCACACCTTAAACTGCCTTAAAAGCCAACAAAATGGGTAGAAATGGTTTTACTGGCACCTGAATGAAAGGAATAGGGGTAATTGTGGGCAGCTCCATTCATTATCATCCAATAACAACCCTTGTGCAGGGTCTGATCTCTTTGCAGTCATCCCTACTCTGGTTGTAAGGGTGGAGATAAAGCAGCCTGGGAAGCACAGACAAGTTGTTTTACTCCTTAATGTCACTCCCAGAGGACACCAAAGCCTCCTTTTATTTACCTTTAAACATCAGAAAGTGATGATCAGGCTGCTGCAACGACGCCAAGCGCTCGGCGTCCTGCTGCAGAGCTCCCCCCTGCCCTTGGTATGATGGAGATGCAGTTGAAAGGATGCAGCAATCCCCTTCAGCCACCTCAGAAGCAAAGCAGCCACATTCCCCTTGCTGTTGTTGCACAGGCCAGTGCTGCATTGTGCCTTGCACTGCCGCCGAGCCCATTGAAACAGAGGCGGAGAAGATGCAGTGCCATCGTGTGGCTTTGCTCCTGGTCCTTGCTTGCAAGGCAGGGATAGAGGCTGGCAGAGCCAGCCCGGGAAGGCATTCCTCATCTCTAATTCCTTTGCAGTGGAACGATGTTCTGTCTGTTTAGCAGTTTGGGCTGCTGCTCCTCTTGATTGCATTGGATCCCTCAATGTGCAGCCTCTGATCGCATCAGTGTCCCGGAGCCCCCTAATTGTGTTTGCTTGGGTTTAGGTTGCACAGAGGAGGAGGGAAGGTTTGGGGAAGCCAGCAGCAAACCTGCATCTGGTGCTGGGAAGGGAAGTGGCTCTGATCCGGGCTGTGGGGGTTTGAAGGGCACAGCCATGCTTAGGGAGTCTCCAGGCTATGAATCATGGAATGGTTTAGGTTGGAAAAGACCTTTAAGAGCTTAAAGTCCATCCATTAACGCAGCACTGCGACATCCACACTACACCATGTCCCTAAACACCACATCTACGTGTCTTAAATCCCTCTGTTATCCTGGGCAGCCCTTTCTGGGGAGGTATTTTCCCTAATATCCGATCTAAACCTCCCTTTAGCCCAACATAAGGCCATTCCCTATGTGATGCTCCAATACTGTGAGGTTTGGAGCTGCTCTGGGGTACTCGGAGGCTGATAGAGTTCTAGAACCCATCCTAGCTCTGACGTAACAATAGCTTGTGCCGTTGGGTAACTGAGGCACCAGGTCTGTACCCTGTCTTTAGCCCTGCACACAGGGTGTCATTGCTGCAGAGGCATCCAGAGAGCCCTCCGAGATGCAGGTGAGAGGAGTAGCTCCATCCACGGTCATGCAGGTACAAACATCCCCCAATGGCAAATCCTTCATTTCTAGCCAAGGGGAAGGAGCATTTCCCTCCTCCTGCCTTGGGGGGAGATGGTCATTCCCTTTCTAGTGTGCTGGGGGATGCCACTGAGTGCTTTGCTGCAGAAGCCCCACGCACTGTCCTTATTCATGTCCCAGTGGTGCTGCAGGGCTTGGGTCAAGAGCAAGCCCAAGGCTTTGTGCTGGGTTTCACACGTGCAGCTCAGCATAGAGAAAAGGGGGGAGGCAATGGAGGTGGAGAAAATGCCTTACCCAAGGTCACTGAAGGATAGAGCAGTCCCGGTGTTTCATTCCCAGGCCTTTCCCTATGCTTTCCATCATTGGAGCTCTGGTTTTGATTCCCTTTCCCACCGCTGGCACCTGCTGTTTCAATCCCATCCGCTGCGAGCGTTGGGGCAGTCAAACACCCGGTTTGCCTGAGCATCCTGAAGTGATTTTCAAACAAGGGGAAAAACAGGAGCTAGGAAGCAAATAATGAAGTCTGTGGCTCTGAATCCTAAGCAGTCGCCTTGGTCGGGGCTGTGCGGGGAAACTCAGCCCTCTGCATTGCTCAGCAGCCAATTGGTGCTTCCCTCCAGCCAAGCTGCTTTATAATTAAGTGATAATTGTTTTTGCTGGGGAGCACACCAGCAAGATAAACAGCTTGAGGAATCAATAAGCATCAAGGTCATAGGCTGAGTTATTTACTGAATCATCTGCAATTTATCTCCCAACTTCGCTGTATAAAAGGAAACAGCGAGTGCTCCCCAGCGGGCTTGGAAGTAGAGGGGGAAACGATGCCGCTTCCAAGCAGAACACTGCGGAGCCGGTGGTTTCCTTGGAAAACCTTCGGAATCAACCAAGGAAGGTTTGGGAGGGGGGAAATGCCACTGTGCGATAGAGCCATCCGCACACATGCAGCCACACGTGCGCTTGCTCTCTTAACGTCGGTTTAACCAAATCGATGTCAAGCTCGGCCTGGACGCTTCTTTCTCATTAGCTTAAATTCGTCCTTAATTGCCATAGACCAAACTGCAGTGAACTGGCTTGAAGCTGAGCTGAGAGCAGCCCCTCGCATCCATGCGTTTGAATTGCTTGGAAGCTGAACTCTTGCTCACCAGAGGCCAGTTTGCTGCATTGGGCGGTCGATGAGCGCAGCAGAGGGGTGGAGGGAGCAGGAGGACCCGTAGTGATGGAAAGCAACGTGGTGTTCTTTTGCTAGTGGCAGTTGAAAGGGGTCTCCCTGTGCAAGGGCTGTGTGGTGGCCCCAGCTTTGCTTTTAGCTTGGTCTGGTTGTAAGTGATGGCTATAAGCACGTTCCTACAGCGAGCTGTAAGCCGATGCATTGATGCCTGTGGGCAGCAGATTTGTTGCCTAGTCCTATATGGGGTCTCATTCAGGCTTTGCTGGAGACCCCTCTGTATGTTCTCCAATCCCTGGAATAACAGAGGGCTTTCCATTGGAGGCACTTCAAATCTATTCATTATCTCTTATTCATCAGCAACCAGGTAGGATTTAACTTGCTCAAGGTGTTCTACTGGGCCAGCAGCACAGTGAAGACCCCAGGTCCCAGCCAGCTATGTTATCCACTGAGCAGCACTGTCCCCTTGCACTGTGCACACTAATGGAGATACTTCTACAACCGCAGGAAAGGCTTTTCCCTGGGTGAACCCATGCGTTATCCTCATTCCCTCCCATGAAATCCAAACAGTGAGCTGCAGAATGGGATAAGTAGCCCGGATACAGCATCCACATTTCCATCACTCGAGTGCTCCAGGTGGGACAACATCTCCACTTGCAACACTTCCCCTTTGCAGAGGGTTCAGAGGAAGGTGTCTCTTGGCCCATGGCAGCACTGCTGGCTGGTCCCCAAAGAGGTTAATGACATCTAAATCAGTCTGGCAGTCACTCAGTGGCATGGGGAGGCTTTTGCCAGCGCCGTGGTGATGGCTGCGTGCTGGATTCCACCTCCCTGTGTCTCGCTGTATTGATTAAGTAATGTCAGTGCTAGGCTTGTTCAAGCAGCTCTGTGCATGGCAAAGGGGG
>NDXB01009382.1:53999-68913 GCA_002631895.1 Agapornis roseicollis
GGGGGGGGGTACTTGGATCCTGCAGTGCTCATTTCCCTGTGGCATTGGAGTTGAATGTAAAGAAGGCTGGAGAGGGCTGGTTCAGCGAGCTATGGGTTGCCAGGGCTTGAAGATGGAAGTGGTGCATTAGCAGGGATTACATAGTCCGTAGCTGTGTCACTGCCTGCATCCAGCCTGGACAGCAGAGCAGGTTTCTGGCATTGCTTTGGTACATCTCCACTAGCTGCCTTGTGTAGGAGTGTTTCAGACAAGGTCTGTGGTCTCCCCTGGCTTAAGGGAGTGAGATTTGTTTTGGGATGCTTCATTTACATGCTAGGGAGTTCATGGGTTCAAGTAGCCCCCACAATATTATGTTATGATCTCTGATGGGCAAAACCCAGCACTGCTTGACCCAAAGACCCTTTCCAGACCCCTGTCCAGCTCCGTTTTCTTCAGCTCTTTAATGTAAATCTGTTGAGCATCAAGCCTGCTGCAACCCCCTTCCTTGCGCATCTGTGCTTCATGTCACCAGATGCTTTCTAAGTTCCCCGCCTGTTATCTCGGGTTCCTTTATCTAATGAATTTATCATATCAAGGAAGCAATTCACACACCTCCTTTGCTCTCAGCAAAGGCTGGAGGAGTGCATTACCCATCATGCCAGCGTCCAAAATTACAACTTGGCATAGATCAATCCCGGCTTTTGAAATCTCTTTAAATGGATGGAGCGATCTGCAGCGCATGAGAAGGGAGAGAAGAGATGCTGTGTTAATCTGTAATGAAATGAGAAACAACCCTGGAGGGAAAGACAAGCGAGGGTGAATGGGGCTCTTGTTGGAATGAGCATTTCCCATGATGTTCTCATTCCATTTTTGCTCTATACCCTCTTCTTTTTCCTCTCCCCTTTCTCCGTGAGCATCGCCTTTCGCTTTGGAGATGCTCTATGTAATGATCCCATTGCTTAATGGGATCATTCCCATTCCCTTCATTTCATTTGCTCGCAAGCCTAAGAAGTTTGAAATGGAGCTGGTGTTGGTGCAAAGCAAGCTGTAAGTGTCGAGATGATCACCCTTGTATTGTATTTATATGAGATGGGTCGGGAGGTACTTTCTGTACTAGAGGAAAGAAACTTTGGAATCCATGCTCCCGCATTAGGATTAATTGAATTCCTCCAAGTTGAAGTGTTTGCAAAGTCAAAGAGCGCTTCCATTCGCTCTGTGCCTCCTAAACACAATCATTCTGTGGGGCCGTCACCGTGTTCTCATTTCAGATGTCATCAGAACCTTTGGTTTCCATGAAACCGAAGCCCCTTGGTTCAGCTGAGCGTTTTGCATAGCGGATGGGTTGTAATTTGTGGCAGGGAATGGTACTAGGAGAGGAAAAGAAAGCCTTGGATGGGGCGGTGGTGTTGCTGAGCTCCCCCTTTGGCCTTTTGGGTTAATGAAGGGAACAACCTGAGCTGGAATTTCCTCTGGATAAAACCAGGGTGTTTGCTTCAGCTGAGGCCTGGGATGCCTGTTTGTGGTGAGGTTTCTCCTAGCACTGGCCCCATGCACCCAACTCTTCCCCCTTTTCCCTGGCAGCCACAGCTCATCAATCAAAGCCGAGTGCGCAGCGTAGCTGGGATGAGATTGCTTTGAAGATGAATTCCTTTGAAAGCTGAGGGCAGGATTAGGACCTTTCTCACCCCTGGAAATGGCAGCAGCGATGTGAAATGTCTCGAGGGCTGAAGGCAACGGCAGGGGCTGGGTGGCTGTTGGATGTGCTTGTGTTTGGGGAGGGCTCGCCTGGAGTCGTGTCTCCAGCAAGCAGAGCTTGGGATGTATGGTGGGTCACCGTTAGCCATACGTGCATCTTCAGCATCCAGGCCTCTGTCTGCTGTTGGGGAATGTGTTTCCATTGGAAATTTGGGAATAGCATCCCCCTAAACCCTATCCTCATACGTGGGGACCTCTTCTTCTCAATGCAGTCGCATCCATCCCTGTGGTGCTTTGTCCAAGTCTCTGCTGTGCTTTGATTGAAGCCTATAAATGTGTTTGTGCACCACAGCCCCTCCATATGTAACAGCAATCACTCATTCTCTTTACATACAGAGTGTTATCCTTCAGGATATGCTTTACATGACAGGACTTCATCTGGGGTCAAACCATCCTTGGCTACTTGTTGGAGAATGGAAGGAATTGTGCATATCTTGAGGAGGCTCTGGACTAGTAGGTGACCAAAGCATGGAGAGAGGAGTAGAAGGCATTGCAACCCTATGTGTATGCCACTAGTACTGAGCTGGCTTGAAAAGAAGCCACCATGGTAAAAGGCTTTCCCAGTCTCTTTCAGAGCTCAGCCTTGCTGCCAAGCTCCCACTGTTGGCAAACCCAGTTTGGGCACATCCCTGTTGCTACTTGCTGGCGTTTCCCCCCCTTTTTGTGTATCTGGAGTGCAAGCCCCATCCCTGCGGTATATTCCTGATGCTGTTTCCAATGGATCTCCACACCACCAGCCTATCCAACCGGGAGGCTTTTCAATATCCCGGCGCTGGCAGGTACAGCGTGAGGGTCGGGATTTAGGGCTTGGCCCAGCCATTTCTCCTGCCTGCTTGCCAATTAATCCCCTGCCAAGTAAATACGTTGTTCCCCGTGCTTTATCATCCCACAAAGAGCCTTAAAGACAAACAGAGAAGCAAGAAGGAAACAAAGCAAGGCACCCGCCGATAAATCCAACGCACCAAGGAAAACACAGGAAAGCCCAAGCAGCCCCCTTCCTTTCCTCCGAGTTTAATTAATTGGAGGCCTGGTTGAGGACAAGCAACCCTCTTAAATCCCCCCTTGCTGAATGCAATTTTCTCAGTGCAATCACTCAGTGTCCCTGATGGACAGGAGCCCAATCACTCCTCGGCACGAGGCGAGCACTGCTGCGGCACCCGAGGGAAAGTAATAGATTCTTAACACCACTGCAAGGCTTGTAAATACCCAGCGAGAACCAGTTCTCCCCTCCCTGCCCCAAGCACCTCTGTTGCTGAGGAAGCTGCTGCTGACAGGAGACGTTTGCTGGGCTTGAGCTGGTTTCAGCTACAAAGGAGAGCGTGGTGGTGGTTGCCTTCTGCCATGGTCGAGCTGTGGGATGGGGTGGGGGAGTAGTGGGGCTCCAACCTGGAGCACTGAGCTCAATGTAAGAGGGATGCGGAGGTGCTGGAGCGAGGCCAAAGGAGGCCATGGGGATGATGTGAGGGCTGGAGCAACTCTGCCCTGGAGCCAGGCTGAGAGAGCTGGGCTGGGGCAGCCTGGACAAGAGAAGGCTCCTCAAGGGGAGACCTGAGAGCAGCTCCAGTGACTAAAGGGGGGGACCTGGAGAGGGGCTTGGGACAAGGGATGTAGGGACAGGCCAAGGGGAATGGCTTGAACCTGCCCAAGGGGAGAATTGAGCTGAGCTCTGAGGCAGAAGCTCTTCCCTGTGAGGGTAATAGGCCACTGGGATGAGCTGAATGGAGAAGCTGTGGCTGCCCCATCCCTGGCAGTGCTCAAGGCCAGGTTGGATCCAGGGATTGGAGCAAGCTGTCCCAATGGAAGGGGGGTCCCTGCCTTGTGTCTTTAAGAATGAGCTTTAAGGTCCCATCTAACCCAAACCATGCTGCTACCCCCTGACCATCCCTGTGGTGCGATGCCAACTCTTTGTGGCACGCAACCACCGTGCGAAAAGGCAGGGAATGCGAAAGGCTGGATGGGAATTGTGTGTGAGGAAGCAAATGGCTGGAGTAAAACATTCTGTGCAGCTTTTTGCCATTAAATCACTGCTGTGTCCTTGACTATGAAGCAGCCTGAAGATGCTGCTGCTGCTGCCTATGCAGCATGGGCCAGCTGGTGCGGGGCGCTGGGGTCAGCGCTATTAAAGGCCTAATTCCCGGGCACGAGGCTAACAACTTGCCTGTGTTTATAATATCAGCGCTAGCCCATGTCAAATCCATTGTTGCATGATGTGACCAAATCCATTACTGCACACATGGAAATCAATTACAGCACATTAGGGAACATTTAACACTTGAGCCTTTTCCGCCGCGTTGTTTGCACGCCTTGGCTGGAGGAATCACTGTCTGCCACGCTGGAAATGGAATCCTTCCCTTCTCCAGTATGTATCTCCTATGGCTGTACCAAATTTGCACGTGTGTGGAGCAAAATCCACGTGGGAAAGCGCTTGGTCCATGGGGAGGGGTTGAAGAGTTGGTGCCTAAACGGGTGTTACTACCGATAGCACTTAGCCAATGAGTAGGAATTGATGTTTTCCTCCGCTGTGTTCACACGTCCTGATGTTTCTGTCTCAGAGCCACCTCTCCCCCATAGGCAGCAGATGTCCCTGTGCTCGTTGGCCAACACTTCTGCACTTCTTTTACCTTTTTCTCTGTATTTAACCAAAAACCCACCCCTGACAAATGGATAACCCTGAGCGTTCGCGCTGGTGAGCAAGGAAACGGTGCTGGGATGTGCTTTGGTGCTGAAGAACCAGTACTTGTGGAGCTTTGGCTTCACCTCCCTCTTTAAACACACACACATTCGCCTCTTGATGTTTGCAAGAGCTGAGAAGGGATTTGAGGACACGGAGAGAAGAAAGCAATGTGTAATAGCAGGGAAAGGAGAATCCCCCTCCTGTATAATGGGATTGAATGGAGCTCTTTGCCACCCTGGAGCATCCCTTCTAGGGACTGGGGGGCCTGATGCATCTCTCCTTCTGCAGCAGCACTGTGCCCCACTGTCCCTGCATCCTCTCCCAGATACTCAGCCCCACATTGGGTTTTCCCCCTTTCCACCTTCCTGCACATCCCACCTTTCCCCCAGCATCCTTAACAGGCGCTTCCCACCTTCCTCCTCCTGTTACACACACCTGCAGGGATGAAGGCAACGGATGAAGGCTCGGTTTTTTTTGGTCCCTTTCGTAATGACTCATCCATAACGATTTCTATTGGTTGTAGTTCCTTGTGTGACAGAAACAATTTACTGCATTCCTGCAAAGCCTATTTTCTCTGCATGATCTGCTTGTGCGGAGGCTTGGGGGAAGTCATTTACAGATATTTTACCTCAGAATAGCTTACCAAGACAAAAGAGGCCCGTTGACACCAAGGTGCACTCCTCGGGAGCGAGGGAAATGGGATAAACCAGCTTAAAACATAGCCAAGGCTTTGTGAGAGAGGCTTCAAGTCAAATGCCACGTCACACACCATGGTCGGGAGCTCTTTTTGCTGGTGGGAACAATGGGGAGGGGCAGGGCGTCTCTGAGGACTGATTTGGGATGGGTTGAAGGAGGATTCTCAGTGACATCCGTCAGCAGGAGGTTCAATGGGGTTTGGGATGCTCTTTATGGAGCTGGTCCTGTATGTGCTGCTGTAAGGGAAAGTCAGCCACAGGGGCACAGTGCTGCCAAGCCAGATGTGATTTCAATGCATTTAGCTGTAGGATCAGGGCCTGAAGCCTGGGAAGGATCAGAGGGCCATGGAATGATGCTACTTGGCCAAGCCCAGGTTTTCTTTCTCCCTGCCCACTTAGCCAAGCTTACGCCTGCATCTGCAGCTCTTTCTTTGCTCCATGAGCAACAATTGCTCCAGGTAATTTGCTCTGCTAAATGCTTCTGTTAATGGGCTTGATGCTCTCTGATGGATAGCTTAGTGTCCGCTGCTCCAGGACCTAATTCCCCTCCCCTGTTCCCATTACCCCACGAGCTCAGCGTCTCCTGTGCCAAGCAGGGCATGGGCATCACATGGGGCTGATTGACATGGAAGCAGTGGGGGGGCAATTTCATGTTGACTTCTCCATCTGCTCATGCACTTGGCCTCGGATGTAGTTGGTGGGCACGATGAGCACGGCCACCCGCTCCGAAAGCAGGCACGGTGCCTTGTGCTGTAGATAACACCCCCAGGCTGGGAGCAAAGGCCACACCATGGGAGCAGTGTGCCAGGCACTGCCTGCCTCAGCTGGGCACAGAGGATGAATTAGACAGGGCTGGAGGAGGGGGAAAGGTTTCTGTGCCAAAGAGCTGTGCTGACAGCCACAGCAGGAGTCAAAGGGATGCGGTGGATGCGATGTGTCTGAGAGCTGGGAGCTGCAACAAGAGCAGTTGGTGTGAGCCTGCGCTGCTGTAACACCAGAAGGGGAGCAGAACAAGAGACTCAGGTTGTCCATAGAAGTGGCTGCCCCATCCGTGGCAGCGTTCAAGGCCAGGTTGGATGGGGCTTGAAGCAAGCTGCTCCAGTGGAAGGTGTCCCTGCCCATGGCAAGGGTTGCAACTGAATGAGCTTTAAGGTCCCTTTCAATCCAAACCATGTCAATTGGCTTGAACTGATGCGGGTGCTGCAAGTGACCTGTCAGTGGTACCTACCTCCTAATAGTTTGGGATTTACCGGGAACTCCTTTTGCTTTCCCTTATTTCCAGGCTCTTTTTAGGGTTTCTTTTGGGCAATGAAAATGCTTATTCGGTGCTGTGAAACCTAAACCAACCAGCAGTTTTTGAGCTTTAACACATGATGCTCTTAGAACTTCAACCTAATTGCAGGTGTCAAGGTCAGGGCAAGCACTGGTCATGCCTTTATGTGCTATTTAAGATGCTCCATCGCTCTTCACCCTAACCAGGGGTGCTGATGAAGCTCCTCTCCATCCTACTGCATCCCTATCAAATTCAGTGTCTGGAGGTGGGGGGAAACCAAAGTTTGGCTCCTGTTTGGATCCCCCCTTGTTCTTGTATTAGCTGGAGAGGGTCAGAGGAGTCAGAGATCCCGGCGTGGGGAATGGTGGGCTCATGTCTGTGGTCTTGGGTCATCTGGTAACGCCAGCAGCAGCAAACACTGGTTCTTTATTCCCCTCTTGCCCTGCAGACATAAGCCCTCTTGTTGCTGCAGGCTCAGGCCAAAAGCTGCCATGAACCGAGCTGTCAACAGGCCCTTTGTGCAGGGAGCAGGGGCAGACGGCTGCGAGGGGGAGCACGGTGTCCCTCTGTGTGCTGTGGGTGATCAAATACGAGGTGGCTTTGTCACATCAGCCCCTGCTGCAGTGGAGGGTCTGGAGGGATGCGGTTGCAGCGAGTGCCGGCAGCACTGGTTGTGGGCGATGCTGAACAGAGCCAGGGAAAGCAATGGATAAAGGTTGGGATCCCCTAAGCAACATCCTCATTGTCCAGCCTCTCCCAATAGCACATTTCTCCTCCTTTTGCCCTGTTCAATCCCAGGGAACTGCCTTGGGGAAGGCTCAAAAGCTGCTCCGGCAGCTCAGGAGCATCCATGGATGTTGTCCTCCCTGCCTAAGGGTGCAAAGCTGGGTTGGACCAGCTCCAGGAGCATCCTGGAGATAGGGAAATGCGGTGATTTTCCTTCAGAGAGTGAAGGAGGGGAGACCACAGGCAAGTTTTAACCTCTCCTTGGTGTTGATGGGCAAATGCCATGAGTGGCAACAGGCTAGGACAGCTTCATGCTGCACAAGTGAAGATCCAGGTTGAGGTCTGAAAATGAAACTGGTTTGGCCTTATATCTTTGATATATCAGAGCCCATCCATCCAGCATTGATAGCAAGCTTTCACCTGGAACTCGAGCTGTTGAAAACCCCTCTTCAGATAATAAGAAGCGAGTTCTCTGGATGCCGAACACGTTTGCTGCAAATGAGCTTCAAGCACTCTTTATTCAGGGCCCTTATAAATATATCACATCCAAATCTGCAGGATCGAGGCTCCTGACCCACTGTGACTACTTGGCTCAGTCCCAAACAAACCCAGGCTTGGAGCAGGTATAAGCCTTGCCTCTATGCCCCATTGCCTATTAAATGCATGTACAGCCCTTCCATCCTCCCCTGAATGCCCCTTAGTGGTTTGGTTGGCTGAATTTCTCCCTAATATAGGCAGCTTCATCATGTTTTAGGGTCTGCATTTAGTCTGTCCCCCCCCCCCTCCGTGCCTGTTACAACAGGACAGAACCCTAACCCAGTGGCGTGCAGAGCAGGTAGCAGGGATGCTGCATATATCCAAGCCCCAAAAGAGCATCCTCGGCCGGAGAAGCTGCTTTCTGTGCTAATTTGAAATGAGGTGAGCGATGGCAAATTGAGTTTCAAGGGCAGCAGAGACAACTTGTCAATTTAGCTTCGGCTCCTCTCTGTCGGTGCAGTGCTTAAGAGCTGGATCTGAAGCTTGTTTACGGCAGTGGATAGAATAGCTACAATCCCCCAGGTAGATTAAGCTATTTCTTCATTTAGGACTCTCCAAACCCCATGGAATTTGGAGGGATTTTTCCTTGACCTTGCAAAGAGCAAGAACTGGCTTCTCCCACCCCCTCTGTGGCTTTTCCTAGTGATTCTGGGGGGGGAAATAGAGCGTGTTGGAGTGGAAATGGCCATTGGGGTTGGTAGGGAGATGTGTGGCTGAGCCACGCCGCAGCACAGGGCAGTCTTCCCACTACCATCTCCATTGGGTTGCAGTGACTGCATTCCCAGCTGGGATGTGGCTCTTTGTGAAGTGATGGGTGAGCATGTCCTGTCCTCTTTGCGTGCCTCAGTTTCCCTGTCTTAAACCACCCTGCGTTTGAAACAACAGAATAAAACCACTTGGAGATTTACCTGCAACCTGTGGTGGGCAGAAGGAAAGGAAGATGATTTCCTGCTCATGATAGCACTCATTTCACTCATTACTTGCAAGGTTTACGTGCTGTCAAGGGCATGGTTGCAATGCGAGCTGTCCCTAGTGTTGCTTTAGCAATTCCCGGGGCTCTTCCAGCTGGAGCAGCGGAGCAGAGGCCTGCAGAAATCTCTGCAGCTCTTTACCTCCTGCAGCTTTCAATGGAGAGCAGGCATCTCTGTCTGGTGTATGGGAGAATCCCACCAGGCAACTGATACACGTCTTCAGATACCTAAATGCCTTTGCAGATCTATTCCAGAGTGGATCAGAGCTATAAGTGTTGAGCCCAGGGCTCTGTCCATAGCTGCAGCTTACCCTTGGAATACCCAGGGAAAGGTGGAAGGGGAGTTAGCGCTGGAGCAGGTAGACAAGGTGAAGGTTAAGGGGTGAATTGCCATGAGCAGGGGGGGGAATGGGCAACGAGGAGTCAGTGATGCTGAACCCCCTCAAGCAGAACAAAAAGCAAATGGAGCTCTGTGTATTTGAAGGCAAAAAACCCCTCCATTAATACCAACCTGAAAGCTTTGAAGGCACGAGTGTGGCTGGTGACATCCCTGCTTACCTCCGTGCTCCGCTTGCGGCGCATCCGCTGTCTGATCAAGTCTCAGTAGCATGAATGTTCACAGCTGCATGTAGGACATGGAAGTGCCTAATGACTGCTGGAGCTGGCGTAATTCCTAAGTAGGTATGGCATGTGGTTGCTCTGTAAAGGATTTCGGGACTGACAGGCTGTGAAAAGTGATAGAGGAGAGAAATGCCAGAGCGGGGAATTAAACACATGCACAGATTAAATGAACTCGGTACTGACAAAGCAGGGCTGCTCTGGTACTGCCTCAGCCGGCCTTGGGCTCGTGGATGAATGCGGTGCTTTGGGGCACAGGGTGAGGATGGGGCATGGATGGGATGGGGCGTGCGGTCCAGCCCTGGATTCACCTCATCCTCATCGTTTGGGGGATGTTTGTTGGATGCTCCCAGGGTTTCCATGTGGAGCAGACCCATCAACTGCCTGCTGTGGATGCCAAGCTTCAGCTTGTGTCCTACCAGCTTTCTGAGCCAGTGTTTGGGGTAGGAAGGTGCAGCATCCATTCTCCTGGCCTTTAGGCTGTGCAAACACTTGCTTGGAGGAATTCGGCCTTATAAATCCCCTTTCCTGCCTGTTTTCACCTCTCAGCCTTCCCTCCCTTGCACACACACATCCTCTCCCCAGGTTTCCATTATGATAATGCAGAAATTAAACTAACTTTCAATCTTTGGGAACCAAATGATGAACTCATGGGCTGCTTTTGCCGCTGCCATATTGCCAAGTGTCTTAATGGGCCTATTTCCTATTGAAATACACTTCATGTGCCATTGCTCAGATGGTCAATGGGCACCAGGCACTATAACCATTCCTGGTTATGCACTGAGAGCAAGCGATGGGTGTGCGGAAGCCTAATGAAAGATATTAACAGTGTTTTGGAAGCGAAATACGCACCTGGCAAGGAGTAGTGGAGTGGAGGGGGATGTTCTGGGGATGTGGTGATAGCTGAGCATCAGGATGCTGGTGGGAAAAGCAAAGGAAATTGGGATTCTCCAGGTTGTGCGTGTCCTTTGTGGGGGGAATCGCTGGGTCACTTCTTTGTATTCCTTGTTTTTCTTCCTTCTATCCCTGTTGGTAATGCACTTGAATGGAGGGGGAAGCTTATGAACTCCAAAGATGAGCTCTTTAATTCACATTTTGGGCCAGGACAATGCTTTGGGCTTTTTGGGCTTGATCCTTGACATTGGAAAACTCCTTTGGCTTCAAACCATGCTGAAAGGCAGGAGCTTGATTTGTTCTGGGGCTCTAGAAGGTGAGCAGGAGCCCAGCCTGGCTCTGAATGGGCACAAAAGGTTTGCTTTTAGCTGGAGCAAGTGCTCTTCCAGCTCTCCCTTGGGGACTGTCAGGGTGATGCTGAAGCAAATAGAATCAATAGCCCAGACAGAGCCCAAAAGAATTCAGAAGCAGCATCCCAAAGCGTAAAAGCATTGGAATAAATATGATTGAAGCATCTTCAGCAGCAATAAAAAGATTAATTTGCTATTGCGGGAAAGGGAAAAAACCTAACCCAATGATGTGTTTGTGCTAAAAATTGCTGCCAAGAATTGCTTTTCATCCAGAGCATTCTGTTTTACTGGGGTTTGCCTCTTCTCCCTCCCCTTCTTGCCTCCTCTCACAGGTATCCGTATTGCTGCAGGTGATGGTGATGCACTGATCTCTTGGTAGGACATCCCTCAGACATCCTGCACGTCTCCCCAGGGCTCTGCTACTCAGCATTTCACTCTTTGCCCCCTCTTTTCCATCTTGAAGAAGCCGATTTGCCACCGGCTGCTCTAAGAGGGGTTTGCAGCATCTGATGTATGGCCACATTTGGAGCCCCAGACTACACCAGCCTTAATAACATTCTTCTTTACAAAGTGCTTACTGTTAAATATGTATGAGACGATGCAGGAACAACCGCTGCCATGGTCCACGAGGGTGTGAGCATTCTTTCTCCCTGTGGTTTCATGGCTCTGTGTGTGTTGGAAGGCAGGTAGGCAGCATCCTCTTTATCATTCCTACATAGCCCTGGGCTCACCCTGCCCTTCCTAATCTTGTTTTTAGTGGCTGAACATTGGGCATTACGGATTTAGTGAGGGCAAGGGACTGTGCATGGAGTCAGAGGGTTGTGTTTTTAAAGCCCTTTTAACTGCTCCAGCCTGGCTGGGCTCCAGGGGATATGATTTTTGTTAATGGAGGCCTCTGCTCTGGAGCCAGGCTGAGAGAGCTGGGCTGGGGCAGCCTGGGGGAGAGGAGGCTCCTGAAGGGGAGACCTCAGAGCAGCTCCAGGGCCTAAAGGGGCTGCAGGAAACCTGGAGAGGGGCTTGGGACAGGGCCAGGTAGGGACAAGCCAAGGGGAATGGCTTGAACCTGCCCGAGGGGAGCCTGAGCTGAGCTCTGAGGCACAAGCTCTTCCCTGTTTTCAGGTGCTGAGGCACTGGCACAGGGTGCCCAGAGAAGCTGTGGCTGCCCCATCCCTGGCAGTGCTCAAGGGCAGATTGGACACAGGGGCTTGGAGCAAGCTGCTCCAGTGGAAGGGATCCCTGCCCGTGACAGGGGTTGGAGCTGGATGAGCCTTAAGGTCCCTTCAATCCAAACCAGTTGGATTCCATAATAATATGCTATCAATTTAGGGACAAACTATTCTGATCTGAGCCCCCACCACCCCATGGGAGGTCTCTGAGGCTTTTATACCTCCCTCTTGGCTCTTGTTCCACCCATAAGTCCTTTAAAGTCTCCACATGCCAGTTAGGTGAGACTGGAGGGGCCAGAGGTGCCTCTTTCCCTCCCATGGAGAGCATGAAAGCACCACTGGCTCCCAATGCCTTTCCTTTGGTTTGGGATGCTTCATTTTGACAGTCATAGATCCTGGCTCCGTTCTCCACGCTGGGAATGTAACACTGCTGGCAATTCTAGCGTTACTTACCATGCAGCATCATTAAAGCGTATATTCTATCCCAAGGGGATATGGTCTAAACTCAACCTTTCCAATTGTTTTCAAGTGATCTGATTTTATCTGAGCAATAACGATCTACAAATTGCACCAGTCATCTCCGGGAGCCGGCTTTCCGGGAATGTCCTCTTTGCATCAGCTGCTGGGGAATTGCTTTATTAAGCACAACCAGCTCTTATTAGCATCTCCATCTGTAAGTTTGGAGCTTTTTGAAGGAGGAGGTGCTTTCACCCATCACCTTGTCAAGAGGGAAGGGGAGATGCAGGCAGTGGAGCCCGCTGTCCATGATGCTATGGGAGCACCAGGCTGCCTGGAGGCACATTGGCACTTGGGGAGGTGCCAGCCAAGCTCCTGAAAACCCACAGAAGGCCATGAAAACCCCACACAGGCAGCTTGAACTCCTTCAAATGCTGCCTTTCCCATGGTTATCCTTGGGAAAGGGGCTTTGGTCGGGCGCCAGGCTGCGTTTCCAGTTGGCGCTCCCTTAGTTTGATTTGATTATCTGAGCGCTGAGGATCTGCTGAGCAGTTTTGTAGCCTCCAATTCAGCACAAAGCGATAACACCGCGAGCCTGAAGTGCTTTTTACTCCGCTAACTTCCACTCCATGATAGGGGGGAAGAGCTCAAAACCCAGTCACGGTGGCAGAGCAGGGCTGCTGTACAGCCTGCTGCAAGCCAAGGCGCCTTTAATAGAGAGATTACAGCAAGGATGCTTTTAGGGGAGACAAATGGGGGTGATTGTGGAGCTTGCTGCTTGCTACCTATTTATTCAGGCAATTGGCTGGGTCATTAACAATTTATAGGGAATGCTGGATGTTGCCACCCCCTTATCTCTCCTTTGTGGTGAGCAGAAGTGGTCCCTTGGGATTGCCCGTGCTTGGAGGAGGCACACAAATATAGCCCGGGCTGTGCAGCCCCTGGACTGTTTGAATGTGAGGCTGTGGGTTTAATCTTCCCAGAGGAAGTTTTTAACCCTTCTAAGAGAGAATAAGAGGCTGTTGTTAAAACCCACAAAATAAGGCCTGTGGTTTCATGTACCCTCGTGATTTTGATGCTTACTTGAGGATGAAGACTTAGTGTATCCGTGCGGGTGGTGTGTAAGTATGTGATACCCAGTGCTATGGGACTGGCTGCACTCAAAGCCTCCTTTGCCTCCCAGCATTGAGCAACAACCAGGGGATGTCTGGGTGGGTGATGTGGGAGAAAGCAAGGGACGAAGGACCGATGGATAGGCGGGATGCTGGTCCATGAGCTTGAAACCATCCCAGCCATCACGTTGCCATAGGGTGAGACCCCAGGCTGCGCGCGGCGTGCTTGAAACGGGCCACCTAATATTCCTAATAATTTCACAGAGAGTTCTGTTCGTTTCTGAAGTGAGAGGAGCCACTTGTGCCATTCCGCACGGCTCTCTTCATGGAATAATCCCCCATTGAGATTCCAGGCACAGCTTTGCTAATTAAAATGATGAATGCCAGAGGAAGGCTTTGGGTTTGGAGCTCTTTTTTCCCTTCTCCTGGTAGGTCTGGTTGGTATCTGCACACACAGAGACTGCTTCAGGCTGAGGATATTTGCTCGCTGGATGAGTACCCAGGATAGATAGAAACGCTCCTGTACCCCCACACAAATACTGCCTGAGATACCCCACTAAAGCTCCTTCCAGCCTGGGGCTTGTGTCTATGCACGCAGCCATCTCCCACTGTGCCTCTCAGAGCCAGCCTTATGCAACCACATCGCCTGCCCCTGAGGAGGGTGCTGAGCTTGGGGATGAGGCTTCATGGCTTGAGCATCCTTCCCATGGCAAGCTGCAGCTATCCCAAGGACACGGGCCTCGGGATGTGCTAGGATGGGGCAATTCTCCACTGCGATCCCAAGTTTCCCAAGCGTGTTAAAGAGCTGCCGTGCTGCTCCCTACTGGCAGCCGCATATTGGTGACAGCACATTTGAGTTGGGGGAATGATGCTATGGGATAGGAAGCAGGGAGTGCAGGAAGCAGTTGCCTTCCCAAAGCATCACTGGGGGCTTTCTGAGTTGCCCACCATCACTTTCCCACTTCAAATACCTTGTGTGTTCAACTAGTAGAACACAGGCTAAATGNTTGAGTTGGGGGAAATGATGCTACGGGATAGGAAGCAGGGAGTGCAGGAAGCAGTTGCCTTCCCAAAGCATCACTGGGGGCTTTTTGAGTTGCCCACCATCACTTTCCCACTTCAAATACCTTGTGTGTTCAACTAGTAGAACACAGGCTAAATGAAGACATCTGACGGGCTCTATCTTATCCTGGAATCAAAGCTGGGTTTGACTACAGGCATGGGGAGGCACTTGAGAATGGTGTTTCCATGTGGTGGGAAGATGCAGGAGCAGATGTGTACCCTGGCAGGTTGCAAGTGAAGGGAATGAGCGAGCAGAAACACATCAGGATGGTTCATGTGGAGGATTGAAATGTCTCTGTCATGTGCTGTCACCGAAGCAGAGCTTTAAATAGGAGCTCTCTATAAGGTGCTTGCATAACTGGTGTGCTAACATTAGCTCCTGCATGGGGCAGGGAGGTTCCATGGGGAAGAGGGGCTGAGCCAGAGGAAGCAGGATTATTTATCCTGGGTTTTCCCTTAGTACATTCTCTTTGCCTTCCCTGTGGTTTTGGACCAGCTAATGGACATGATGATCAGATTGGACATGCCCCGAGGCTTGCGTGCCCATAAGGATGCATCCTTCACCTATATGTCCATGGGGATGCATCCTTCACCTGTATGTCTATGGGGATGCATCCTTCACCTGTACGTCCATGCGGATGCAGATC